>JAJNAB010025018.1:0-12209 GCA_023783335.1 Enoploplastron triloricatum | reverse complement strand
TAAAAAATAAATTTCACTAATTAGAGTTATCCCTACCTTAAAATCATTGAAAAAATTAAGAATTTTCAAATTTTATATAAAATATAAAATTTGAGATTCAGTAAATAAAAAGTTGTCGCTCTAATCAGTGAAATCGGTATTTATCTTCAATTTGGAAAAATATTGGCTCTAGTAACTAAGTCAATTGAGAAGATATTTTTTCTTTGAAGAGTGGTGTTGACTTATAGTTTAAATCTATGAAGGAAGGGATGAATTTAATGTCTTGGTTATATTCTGCTGAGAATAATCATAAAAAATACCTTAGGAGGTAAGGTAGGATATTTTCACACAACGATATAAAACTTATATAGCTTTTGATATACAGCAAAAGTTTATGAGTCTGTCAGGAGAAAAATATTTAAAATTAGATTAGTGGGGAAATAACTTGGAATGGGGAGAAGTATTTTTATTGTCAACAGAGATGAGCAGAACTTCAAAGGAATTAATCATTCTTTTAATGATACTTCGGTCTTGTTATTTCTCTTGCTATCTATAGTTAGAATAATGTCGTCCTCAAAAGGAAAAAACAATAATAGGTGATATAAAAATATTTTAGAATGTATACAAAGTTCTCTATTATAACATTTATTTTACTCTGTGTTTAGACTTCATATACTCTATCTTTCTAGTTAATCGAATGCCTTTTAAATATTTTATGATTTATTTGGCTAATTCTAATATATTCTGTGTTTATTTTCTGTTTTTACTTTCTCTTCATAAAAATATATACCATAAATCAGGAAACCCCTTGACGAATGAGCAGAAGAAAAAAGCAGGGGGATGGAATTCCTTGAAAAAAATTTTAATCAAAATTTCATATTTAGGGAAAAACTATATAAAATTAGGGAAAGAGTAAGTGTATTATTTTCTTATCAAAATTTATAGAGAGAAGGAAAAATATAAGGGGGGCATAATTATCTTAAACAATATTTTTATGGATTTTATAATAAATTTATATTAAATTATTCTATAAATTTTTTACTAAAATATTCAAATAATTAACTGCTCTATCTAGTCTTTTTTTCATTTTTTGAAAAAATATTGACAAGCCAAAAAAAACAGTAAAAGTAGTTAAATAAATTATTTATAAATTAAATAAATTATTTATAAATAAATTAGTTTATTAAATAAAAAAAATAATTTATTTATTAAATAAATTAAAAAAATGATAATAATAAAAATAATTAATTCTCCATTATTTTTAATTTAATGAGTTTTTAGAAGTTATAATATTTGTGATTATTTTATTTTAAATTATTTAAATATTATTTATGCTGCTGTTGCTGCACTATTAACATTACGAATTTGGCCATCTGCCATTCTATATAATTCATTAAATCTTTAGTTAAATTCATTTTGTTCAGAGCTTGCATCATGTATCCTTGATCTAAGATTATTCAAATCATTTTTCAAAGTATAATCTACTATTTTTCAAAGACATTTTGCTCTTATTGCATTAAATAAATTAGGATATTTAGATTTAAAAGTATTCCAACTATTTATAGAGTTTATACTTTCAAGAGCCTTTTGATCTTCTCTTGATAAAGATGCTTTCTTCTTTTCATTACCATAATTATCAATAGTATATGTAACTCCAGGACAACTTCTACTGTATGGACAACCAACAGATTCATTCCCACCACTACCTATAATATATGTAGAAATATAACTATATTGTAATCCATATTGTTGAACCTTTTGATCACTTCTATCAATACCACCAGTATCAACACATCCATTAGTAACTATAATTAGATGCTCAAATTTTTCACTTTTTGTTACCCTTCCTATTTCTGCAATATAATTATTTTAGTTCGATCTGGTCCATATTCATTTGAAATAAAATCATCCATTTCAGATTCAATTTTTTAATAATAACTACTTCCCCAAGTATAAAATTTATCTCCCCTTGAACATTTATAGTATTTTTTTCTTAATTCATTCAATTTATTAAAGTAAATTTTATTTCCACTAATTGAACCAGAGCAATCAACTGCAAGCAAAGTTTTCATATTTTCTGGATTACTTCAATCTTTAGATCTTTCTTTAAATCCGTTCCATCTATTTTTCCAATTAATTTGAAATTCAATTGATTTAGGCCTGAAATCAGTTCCATCTTTGCAATTATCTTTTATTTAATGCTTTTCTGGATCACCTAACCAAGAAGCAATATTTTGAATATACCTTGGAGTTCCTTTTGTCCCCATTTCTAAGAAAAATTTAGTATATGAGCAATAAACAACTATATCTCCTTCATCACCATTAGATAAATAAAAAACAGAATTAAAGCCTCCATCAGAATCTTTAGAAAAAGGAACAAATGGCTCAAATAATTTTGGCTCAGTTATCATATTTAATTCCTTATTTCTTCCATAATATAATAGATCATCATCATTTGGCTTTTCAACAAAATAAGAAATAGTTTTTCCTTCATATATTGAATTTAAACTATGAGAAACGATAGTTCTAGACTAAGTATCAACCATTTATATTTTTCTATTAAATTTACCATTATTTATTAATTGACCCGAATCGTCTCCTTCTATTGTTTGAGTTCCAAGATGATTTCCAGCTACTCTAAAATTTGAATTAGGAAATAATTTTTCAATTATAACATTAATTTGATAATTAAATGGAGCGTTATCTGCAAAAAGTTTTATGACATTAATTAATTCTCCAAATAAGTATGGATTATCACCTATTTTAGGTAATTCTGCATAAGGTTCTCCACTCATTATTACACAATCATAATAATTGCAATAACCTTTTTTATATGTTCCTTCTGCTGTTAATTTTTTTATTGCATCTTCATAATTTATAACTACTTCCACTTTAATTCCGGTATATTCAATTGATGATTGAATGCATTCAGTTCCATCTTTTGATTTTGTTATATATTTATAGGATAATCTTTCATCTTCACCTTCATTCATTCCATATGAATAAGGCATGACAATTAATAATTTTTGTCCTTTGAAAAAATCTTTTTCATGCATACCGTAATTATGAACAGAGAATTTTCCATCCCCTTGCAATTCTTCTTCTTTTGAATTTGGAGGAATTTTCATATTATAATAATCATAACCACTTAATTAGACTCTAATATTCATTAATTCATTTTTTACTTCTTTATATATTGGATTTTTCTGAGAATCAGTTATATTATCATCATTAAATGCAATTTTAGGATCAGAAAGATTTATTCTCATAGATGCATTATTTATTGATTTCCTGGGAAGTAAGAGGCTATACCTTGAATTAATTTATCTGGGTTTATAGAATATATAATACTCGGGAATAATTTTTCTATTCCAAATGGTGAAATACCAACCCCAATTCCAAATACATTTAATCCCCTCAATAAACAAAAATTGATATTTTTCACAATTCTTAGTTGCTCTGACAAAGAAAAAAGACTATCAGTTACTACAAAAAGGAAATCTGGATGTTCAGATTTCCTTGAGTTATGAAGATTTAATGCTGCTTTAATAGCAGAAGCTTAATCTGTATTTTTAATATTTTTATTAAGTAAATCGAATAAAATAGGCCATAATTGAGATTTTTCAGAAAGTATATCTAAAGTATATTTTTCAGAACAAACAATATAAGGATTTGAATTTCCTGGTATAATCAGGTCAAAACAAGGTAAATCAATAGCTCCTAATGCACTTAATAACATTTGTATAGTATTCCAAATAGGTTGACTTGATAATTGATTAAAGCATGAAACTGAAGAATCAATAATAACAGTGACTCCATAATTTTTAATGAATCCATCTCCTATTTCTCTATAAATTCTTGGATTTGGAGTTGGATTAAGGAAATATTTAATTAATTCATTTATATCAATATGTGTACCAACATCTGTGAATATAGTTTGGGCTGCTAAATTTGGTTTAAATATTAATTCAAGAAGAGATAAATTAATTTTTTCTTTTTTAATTTTAAATAATTTTATAAAGGTGCTTATTTAGGATTTTTCTTCTTCTTTTATAGGATTTTTAATTTTAATAACTTGGCCTATATTTCTTGAAATTTCTTTAAATTCTTTTTGACTTAATTTTGGAGCCGCTTCTTGTTGTTGTGCCAATTTAATTTTTTAATATAAGATTCTTCTTTTATTTCTCGCAAAGAATCATCTGAAATCATTTTTCCAAGATTTGTTAAATTATCATTTAATGATATATTTTTGCATTGTGGAATTTCAAAATAACTTCTTTCAGTCTTATCATTATTATCTTTATCTTTGTTTCTTCTAAGCACATTTATTAATTCTTTAATATAATTATAAGCATTATCATCATTTATAAAATAATTATTTTTTTCTTTTATAAGTAATTTTTCTTTGCTCATTTCTATTAATTCAACTGGTAAATTGAAATCTTTGCAAAAATTAGCGAATTTGGCCTAGTAATTACTTAAAAATTCTGATTGTTCTTTTTTAATAGTTTTCGGTTTTGAAAAAATAAAGGCAAATGAATAATGATTTGCATTTATAAAAATTTTATCTTTCCATTCATTAAATAAAAAAAATTCTTCGTCAAAAGTATTTGTAAACATATAAAATACCCTGTGAGAATCTTCATTTAAAGTTTTAAAGCTACCAGTAGAAGTTTTAATACATGATGCAATATTAGTATTACATATTTTAATAAAAATACAATCTAAGGCTTTTTGAAGATTTTCAATTGAATGTTCTTCATCTAATTCTTTTAATTCAACTTTAAATCAACTATCACCAATAAAAGAAATTAAATATGGAATTTCTAAAGCATAAATACTGTTGTTAAGGCACATACTTGTAATATTATAAAAAATTTTTCAGTGTCACCTATTGTTCTTGCGCAATCTAATAAAATATTAATAAAATATTAACTTCTAAATTTTTAAAAGGAATTTCATGGTCGAGGTTTAATTTTGAAATTGATGAAAATATTCTACTGGAAAGAAATTCATTATTTTTCAATAATTTATTTATTGATGAATTTTCTGGTATTTTAATTGTTTGCTTTAATAATTCTGATAATTTATCTGATTTATATAATTTATCTAATTTACTTTCACGTTCAGTTATTTCTTCTAATTTTAATTTTTTTTTATTTATATTTATATTTTTAATTTTTTCAATAACTCTATTAGTTTCTTTTTCAACATCAAAATTTTCTCCTTCAAAGTTTTTTCCTGTTATTATAATTTTTTTATTTTCATCCTCAATTTTTACTTGCCCTCTTGTTGGTGTTTTATTTGGCTTCTTATTAGTAATATTTTCAGGTAAAGATTCATTATCATTTGATTGATTTTTTAAATTGAATAAAATTTTACCAATTCCTCTTTTGGATTAATTTTTGGAGTTTGATTTTTTTTTGAACTATACTTTTTTTCTTCTATTTTACTTCACTTTTCTTTTCATTTTTTTGAGTTATTTTTATTTCGCTTTCTCTCTTTCTTAGACTTTCATATTCAAGATTCATTACTTGAGAATCTTGTATAGATTTAATTCCTGTCTTATTAAACATTATTCTACTCGTTTTGGAAGAAGTAAAATTATTTGAAGATAATTGCTCATTAGGATCATCTGTTTCAAAATTATTTCTTGCTATTGTAAACTTATCCTTTTCAGGAAGAATTATAATACTTTGAATTTGATTATCATTACTACATTTTAATTTTTTTAATTCGGTATCTTTTGAAAAATCAACTTTTGCTTTTTTTAATTTAGAAAACATTATTTCAAATGATTTTTGATATTCTTCCGTTCTTGAAGAAATTATAGAAAAGTTATGATTTTCCAATGATTTATATAAATTATATAAATCACTTAAAATATTAGTTGCTTTTTTTATATTATCAGGATTTTGATTTTTAACTGCATATCTTATAAAAGAGGGAAGAATTTGAGTTGTTAATATACATTTCCCAAAATATTCCATAATCGAATTTATGGAATATTTTTTTGGTGGTTTAATTTCTTCAATCTCTATTGTATTAACAGCAATAGATTGATTATCTATTTCTGATAAGTTTATTGGCTTTATTTGCCTTGTATTTCTTTTTACACTTTTTCTGTTTTCATCAATTATTAGAAACTTATCTGAATTTATTGATAATTCATTTAATATATTTTCATTTTCTTCTTTTTTTTCCTTCCTTCTTCTGTTTTAGATATATCTTGTATAATTTTTTCAATATCTTGAGATAATTTTCCAATGTTATCAGTTTTTGAGACTTTTTGAATTTTAGATGGTTCGTATGAATAAAATTCATTTTAAAGGTTATCAATTTTATTTTCTATATCATTTTTATTTATTAAACAAAGATTTATTTTATTATAATTACCTTTAATAGATTGCTATTTATTTATGAAAATACCATAAATTTTATAAATTAAATCATATTTCATTTGATTAAATTTATTCCAAATATTTTCTTTTTTTATATTTTATAAAATAATTCCCTCTGCCATTTGATCTAAATGATTTTCGCTCATTTTAGCTGCAAAAATATGAGAATCAGCTAATTTTGAACTTATTATATTCCAAGCATTTTTATCTGCTTTTCTTGATAATTTTATTGAATTATAAATAGTTATAGCAGAATCAGATTGGGAATTATCAATAGAGGGTAAAGTAAATGAAATGCATTTATTGAATAAGATAGGATCAATTATTTTTGAACCTTTATTAAAAGGATTATAAACTATAAAGAGTTGATAATTCTCTTTTATATCCTTAGAAGTTATATATATACCCTTTCCTGACTCATATATACTTAATTCTGGATTTTCTCCACAAAGAGGCATTATTTTCAGGAATTTGAGAAGGAGCCATTTCAATTTCATCAAGTATTACCTATTGCCCTTTATCTCTTATTATTGAGTCAATAAATGCAGAATCAATATGACTAAATATACTAGGGGGAGAAATAATAATGAAAATAGTTCTTCTTGCAGTCTTTAGTTTAGTAATAATTTCTTCTTCAATTTCTTTTTCTTCTAGTTTTGTATCAATTTTTTCCAATTATTTTTTTATAATATTTTAATTCCATATCATTAAATGATTATTTATAATTATAATTATATCTTTTATACTGTTATATGCTTCACAATATTCTTTCTTTTTCATTATCATCAAAATCTCCTTTTATAATTTCTTGTCCTGTTAAAATTTACATTCCAGTATTTGAATTCATTTGATATAAATTTGTTTCTTATCCTAATAAAGTTGCAAAAGTATTTACAAGATATGATTTTCTAGATTCAGTTGGCCCTTGTATAATTGGAGTTTTTTTTGAAATAATGCAACAAACTAAGAAAATAAAACAATGTTTTTGCGATTTTGTTAAAGTATCGAATAATTTTTTGCATTTTTTAATTTTTATTTTGCTGGGATCATTTACTTTAACTCTAATCTTCTCTTTTACCTCTTTTTCTAATTTTATTACTAAATGTTCCTTATCTTCATCATAATCTATAACAGGTAAAAATTGAACATTTTTTAATAAATTTAATTTTTTTGTAATCTTATTAATATTCTCTTCTTGTGAAAAATGATAGACGAATATAAATAATTGAATAAGTAAAAGATTTACTTGCGGAACTGATTCTCTAAAATCAATATATTTTTTTATATCATTTAATGTAAAAGGGGCTTCATTTGATCCATCAATTGAAAGTAATTTTGCTTTTAAAAACTTATTAGCAAAATCTGCAGCTTCAGATCGTTTAGCATTTCAATTTGTTATTCAAAATAATCTTTATCATTTATTTTTGTATCCAATTAATATTCTTTAATTATTCCATTATCAACCAAATAATTTTTTGTGCATTTTATATTTTCTTTTGGTTCAAAATTCATTCTTCCAAACAAATTAGTGATAATATTTAAAATATCATCTGGAGATGGATTATTGACAATATGATAAATACAATTTGATAATATTCCTGTTGATATTTTATCTTTATTGGCATTATCTCTTCCCTTATTAAATATTCCAATTATATTCATATTTCCTTTATCTAAAATTGAACCGTTTGAAAGAAGAATTTTAGCATCTGGAGTAAATATTGAGTTTAATACATCGAGGACTGATGGAGAAGCATTATTAATTCATTGGAATAATATTATTTTTTTTGGATATTCATTTGTACATTTTATTGCTTTATATAATTCTGTCTCTTGATTTTTAACTAGAATTTCCCCATTATTAGATTTTTCTATAATTATTTTTATCAATAAATCATCTACTTTTGTAGATTTTGAGATTTCAATATTAATAATATCTAATCCATGTTTTTGTGACATATAATGAATTGCAGTTTGTTTACCTTGTCCAGCTTCACCTTCTAATATTATTGGCATTTTTAAACTTAATGCAAAAAGAATAGTATCACATATTTCTGAAAATTTTTTTGTAAAATAAATTTCTTTATCGTATAATTCAATATTTTGTTGAAAAGATAGCATTTTTAATTTATATATTTTAGATTGTAAATATTGATTTCCCTTACTTTTAGTATCTTTAGGGTCTTCAAAAGGATATACCCCATCTTCATAATCCGAAATATTTAATTCGAATAATTCTTTTAATTTTGAAATTTTATTTTCTCTTTGTTCAATTAGTCCTTTTTGAAGAACATATAAAGCAATTTATAAATTGTTTTTATGCTCATTTTTATTAAATTTATCAAGATATTTAGTAATTCTTAAACAATTTGATAATGCTATTAAATTAAACTTTTGTGCTAAATTTTTAATTTCATTTATTTCTTCATCTTGAACAACTGATCTTTCCAAGACTACTTGTTCTTCTTCATTATAAGATTCACAAGCAATGACAATAAAAAAAGATAAAAGAGCCTTTTATATTTTTAATTGATCACCTGGTTTGCATGTCAAAAACTCTAAAATTTTCATTAAAATTTTTTGTTTCTTTATTTTCCTTTGTTGTTAATGTCCCTGGAATATCTTATAAAAGTATTAAATTATGTTTTCCAGAAAATAATCTATTAAATCTTTCAAATGCTATTGTTTTTACTTGCGGCATATCTTTTAATATCAGTATTTTTTATTAATAATTGCTGATAATATTAATCCTGGCTTAAACTCAATTTCCATATTTTTTAAACTTTTTTCATTAAGTTTTTTAATTTTTTTTAAATTATTTAATGCTATATAAAAAGAAGATTCTAAATCTGGCATTTTTTCGTCAATTAATTTTAATATTTCGTCTTTATTTTTTTTCCAATTATCTATTTTGTTTAATTCAATTTCAATATTGGGCATTTCAAGAATTTCATATATTAGTCTTAAACAAAGTTTTTTATCTTCAATAGGAGGATAAAAGAATGAATCTCCTAATAATTGAGAAATATTTGATTCTTGATTAAAGAAACTATGTCTGCTTTTTTTAAAAGTATTTTTTCTTCAAAAGTTTTATAGCATTTTGTCCCAGATAGTAATAATGGTTCATCAAAATTTGATAATTTCATTTCAAATATACATTCTAAAAAATTTGATAATTTAAAAAATTTGATAATTTCGAAAATTTTTCTAATTTATTTCTCCGTTTTTTTTTCTTCTTCGTTTCTTTTACCTATTTCTCACATCAATTTTATCTAAAAATATTAACGAATTATGTTTTTGGATATAATATTTTCTAATTTGACTAATGGAGTCAAATTAATCATATATTTTAGCTTCATCTTTAAAAACTTTTCAAAATCTTTTTCTTTGACTCTTTCTCAAAATATTTATTTTAAAGCTTTAATTAATTGATTAAGTTTTTCTTCATTTATCTGAGCTTTTGGAGTTGAAGACAAAGAATAAAATAAGAGATTTATGGCTGTTCCAACATTTAGGAAATATTCATGGAAAGTTTTATGGTTTTTCATTGTCGTAAATATTTTACTAATATCTCTTAAAGACCATGATTGAGAAGTAAAATTATCTTGATTAACCTTAATCATAAATTCTCCGCAAAATCCTGCTTCAGCATCTTCTAATTTGTTTTTTTACCCTTCATTATATAAAGAATCATTTAAAGAGGAACAAATTGATTTAATCTTTTTTTTGGTTTGCTCAGGATAAATAATTTTTCTTAATTTAATTTAATATTTTATCTGGAAATTCATTTCTTCCAAAAGTTCCAACATCATTTTGACAAATAATAAAAAAGAAATTTGGATCAATGCATTTATCTCCTTCTATACCTTGGAATAATTAGATTTTTATTAAATGTTTGCTCTAATACCAAATGATTTCATATTTAATTCAGAAGAAAAATTGAATTCATCAGCAATATAAACACTTCCTTCTGTTATAGCTCAAGTAAGACTTCCTTCTTTAAAAATAACTTCAGAATCACTTATAGTTGTCTCTCCATAAAAATCGTTTGGTTTTGTATTTGAATGATGTGTATGGATATAAAATGGAATAAATTGATTCAATATTTTTGCTCTTATTTCTGCAATAACTTGTTTTAGCAGCGGGTTTATTTCTTATAAAAGAAGAAAGGTGAAAGAAATCTTCGTATTCTTTTAATTTTTTTTATTTTCTTCCAGTATGTCTATTTTATGAGAAATTTTTTGTTCTGCCTCTAAAATGAAAAGCTTTGTCTTTCTTTTTTTCGTAGAATCTTTATTATCTTTTACAAAGCTAGTTTCATTTTTAGATTTTAGCTCACGCTTTATAATATGATTATTTGTAATATATTTAACTTCTTTTTTCTATTTTTCTTTTTCCTTTTCTCTTTTTCTTTTCTCTTCTTTTCTTTCTTCTGTTTTTCTTTTCTTTTTCTTCTCCTTTTCTTTTTTCTCCTTTTCTTTCTTCTCTTTTTCTTTTTTTTCTTTTCATCATCTTCTTCACTACCAAAATCTGACATTTTTTTATTATCAGTTTTTTGGGTTTCTTTAACTTTTATATCTCCTTCTTCAGTCTCCTCTTCTTCCTCTTCTTCAGATTCTTCATCTCTTTTATTTTTTTTTTGTTTTTTCTGATTATTTTTATCTTTTTTCTTCTTATCTTCTTTTTCCTCTTCTTATGAATCTTTTCCTTTTTTTGTCTTTTTATCCTTTTTTGAATCTTTTTTCTTCCCTTTTTCTTATCTTCTTTTCTCTTCTTCTTCTTTTGAATCTTTTTCTTTTTTTTGAATCTTCTAAATTCTTACTTTTTTCATTATTTTTATTTATTTCATCTTTGGATGTCATATCTTCATTATTCTCTTCCGTATTAATCTTTTTGTTTTTTGACTATTTTTATCTTAATTATTTTCACTTTCTTTATTCTCCACTTTTTCTATAAGTTCTAATTCCTCTTTTTCTTCAAATTCATCTATATTGAATGTATCAATCTTTTTTTTTTTTCTTTTTCATCATTCAAAAAATTATCTTTATTTTTATTATTTTTATAATTCTGAGCTTCTTCATTTTCTTCTTTTTGATTTTTATGATTTTTTTCTTGAATAGATTCGTTTTTATCAGTTTTTTTTTTCTTCCAAATTCTTTTTAATTTAATCTGTTAAAATTGTTTTATCTTTATTTTCTATTTGATCTGCATCTATTTCTTTATTTTCAGGTTTATTCTTTTTTAAATTTAGTTCTTCATTTTTTCTTTCATCATAAACTTTAACATCAATATTATTTAATGTTATAGATTCTTCATTTTTAGATTCATTTTTTATTATCTTCTTCATTTTCAACATCTTCAGACTCTTTTTTTTATTCTTTGATTTTTTCTTTTTTTCTTCTTCTTTTTCATCATCTAATTCTTTCTTTTTCTTTTTTTATTTAATTTTTTTTTGCTTTCTTCTTCTTCTTCATTTTCATCATCTGATTCTTTCTTTTGCTTTTTTGATTTTGATTTTCTATCTTCTTTTTCTTCTTCAATTTCATTTTTTTCTTGAGATTCCTCACTTTTTTCTTTGCTTTTATCTTTTTTATTTTTCTTTTTTTTGGATTGCTGAATTCATCCTTTTCTTTTCTTCTTCCCATATCAGTTTTTTCAATTTCATTTTTATCTTCTCTTTCTAAATTATTGAATCCATTATATATTTTATCTATTTTTAATAAATTTTCCATTATAAATAACATTTATTTAACTATTTATTTTGTCTATTTATAATAAATTAACTATAATTTTAGTTATAAATGGGGATTGGGGATTGGGGATTGGGGA
>JAJNAB010025017.1:0-12297 GCA_023783335.1 Enoploplastron triloricatum | reverse complement strand
CCCCAATCCCCAATCCCCAATCCCCAATCCCCATTAATTTTACAAAAAGTTTTTATTTCATTAATTTACTTATTTATTTTTAATTATTTATTTTTTTATTATTTTCTATAATTTCGTATATATACATAAGATTTTCAACAAAATAATTATTACTAGAATTATTATTAGCTTGTGCAAAAAAATCATTTGGATCAATATCCTCTACTTTAAATAATGCTTTTATTATTTAATATTTCTCTTTTTGCTTTCCTTCATAATTTGCAAATGGCATACTTGTTATTATGTTAGAAATATTTTCATCTTTTTTTAAATTCCTTGATAAAATATAATGCATTAAAAATTGCAAAGATAATAAATTTTCAATTGTACATTTAATTTCTTTAAAAGAATTTATTATATTATTTTTTTGATTGTCTTCTAGTGAAGGGTTTCCATATTTTTTACCAAAATAATATAATATATCTTTATCAATATCATCAAATATTTCATCTTTATAAATCACCTTTCTAATTATTTTCTCTGAATCTATAAATCTTTTTGCTCCATAAAACATATTTTCATATAAATTTTTTTCTATTTCATCATAATCAAAAATAATTGCTTTTTCATTATCTTCAATATTTATATTATTATCAAGCATAAACTCTTTATAACAATTATTTATAATAATTTTCATTATTTTTTCTTCATTTATTATTGGAATATCATTTTTTTTTGCGTCTTGTATATATATTTCATTATTATTTCCTAAATATTTTTTATGTAGTTTATTTTTCATTACTTCAGATATAAATTTATTTTGCTTCTCTATAAATGATTTATATATTTCAAAAAGACAATTTTTATCACTATCATTTTTTATTATAAAATAATCTAAAGTAGAATTCTCATTAATTTCCTGATAATTTCCATATTTTTGATTATTTGTTTGTTTAAGTATTTTTAATAATAAATTATAATTATTAATATAATCATTTATTTTTTTATCAAATTCTTCCTCAGTTTGTAGACAATCATTAATGATATTATTTTTTTCGTTTTTTAATGATAATGAAGAGCATTCATCTTTTGTTTTTTTAAAATTTAAATAATCTAATATAATATTTGAAAATTCATTTATAGGAGGAATACTTTGTAAAAATTCAATATCTTCCTTATCATTGAGTATAATATTTAATAATGGATATTTAGATTTTTCTTGAAAGTTTTTATTAAATGAATCCTTCAACACTTTTAAGTTTGGAATATCTAAAAATATCATAAAATTATTTAAAAATAATTGCTCTCTATAATTATTATCAATAGAATCTATATTCTCATCTTTTACATAATCTTTTAAGTAATCTATATTATTAATAAAAATAAAATCTTTTAAATCATTCTTATTTTTATTACACTTTTCATATAATAAATATAATATATAATAATGTAAAATTTTTTTGGGATCTGTAATATCTCTATATAAATTTAATTGATTTTTAATTGGCTCAAAAATATCATATTCACTTCCATTTCTGCATTCATAAATAATCATTGAATAATGATAAAAATATTGTTTTATGAATGCTATTCTTATTAATAGTTGTAAAGTATTTTTATTTATATCATTATTTGTAGAATAATGATTACAATAATAATTAAAGGCGTCATCAATTAAATTAAGTGATTTATAATTTTCTCCTATCAAAATATTCTTATATTTTTCCAGATTATTTATGAATTCTTTTTCTTTTTGATTAAAATAATAATTTTGAAAATATATTTGAAAATAATATATTAATTGGCATATTACATTTTTATTTTTTGATAATAATTCATTTATATTTTTCTCAAAATTTTCTTCTTTATATTTAAAAATCTCATCAATATTTATTTTTATTTTAATCTCAAATATATATTCAAATAATTGCATATAATATTTAATCGAATTAGTATTAGATAAGAACGAATCTAAAATTAATGAAAAATCTTTTTCATCTAAAGATTCAAAAATAATAAACAAAGAATGATTTACTAAATTATAATAATTTCTTTTATTCTCAAATATCATTTTTTTAATTTTTTCCAATAAATCAGGTACTTTATCAGAAATATCAGTAAAAATAATTATAATATCTTCTATATTTGTTTTATGCGATTCCAAAAATAAGAAAATATTACTAAAATTCTCATAAAATTTCTCTTCTTTCAATATTTTTTCAATATACAATTTAGTTAATTCAAAATTTATTCTGCTATTATTAAATATTTGAATTATTATATCCAAAAATTCAATTAATAAGCTCATATTAATATTTTTATTATTAACTTTAATGGTATGATAAATATAATAGAAAAGATAATATTTATATAAAAGCAATAAATATATATCGACTATTATGTTATTGGGGTTCATTTCTCCAGATTCTTTATTTAAATTTTCTTTTTTTTTAAAGATATATTTCAATTCTTCTATAGATAATATATCTTCTTTAAAATTGTTTATATCATTTAAATTATTAATATATTTATTTTTAATAATATTATTTATTTTTTCATAATATTTAAAAATATATGGATATTCAAAGCATAAATTTATATAGTTTTTAATTTCATCATTATTTAAAGTTAAAAAAAATGGTATAGATAAAGAAAAAAAATCTTCTAAATTAGTAAATAACATTTCTTTTTGTTTTTCTGTATATAATTTAATAAAATTATCATTATTTTTTATCTTAATTATTATTTCAAATAAAATATCAGTTTTATCAATTTCATTTTCCAAACTTGACATCAAAGAATATATCTTATTATTTGTCCGTATTTTTTCTTTTATTATATCAATATTTTTTAAATTATATCCTTCTAATTTATTGAAATTGCTTTGCTCAAAAAATTCATTTATTAATTCATTTCTTTGAGAATCATCATTTAAAAAAGTAAATTTTTTTTCATCTTCTGTTAGTATTTTGATGTAAATTTGCTTATTTTGGGAATCTAAATTATCAATAAATACTTGATTCTCTAATAAAAATAAATCTGAAATGATATTTTTATTATTTTTAGATTTATCATTTCCATTATTAATTAGTAATCGATTATTTTCATTTATTTGATTTTCATTATCTATTATTATATTTATATCGTTTATATCATTTATATAATTATCTTCTCTAATAATTTCATTTCTCCTTTTCTTATAAATAATAAATATAAATCTTTTATCTCCTTTTTTATTACTTATATAATCATCAATAATTATTTTACTTTCAACAAGCATATTGTAACCCTTAATCTCTTTTTCATCATATTTCAATATAATTAAATTATGTTGACCATTTTTAATTTTATTTCTAAAATCTTCAATATCAAAATTATTTAAATCAAAAATTAATGATGAAAATGAAACATTTTCATCAATAAATAAATGAGCATCTTTATTTGAAAATGTATAAACTACTTTTTGAAATGAATTTTTTTCCAAATTTAATAAATAATTTTGGAAATTAAAACATTTTTCATATTTTTTTCGATAAATTTCTTTTATAGTTGATTTATATGATTTTCCTTCTATTTGAAAGTCATTATAATTAAGTAAAGTAATTATTTCTTGAGAAAATAATGGAACAATAATTGACAATAATTTATTAATAGAAAAATTATTATTATTTTCTTTAAGAATTTTATAAATACATCGTTTTATTTTTTCAAGATCTATATTTATTAAATGCATTTCTAAATTAATTATTTTATTTTTATTTTTTAATTTTATTAAATTATTAATTGATTCATAGCAATCTTTTGCTATTTTAATATATTTTTCTCCTAAATAATTATCAATTGATAATATATGTTTTTCAAATCTGTTTAAAAATGCTTTCTCTTCATGCTCTAATTTATTATTATCTACTAAAATAATAATTTTAAAATTATCGTTAACAAATAATAAAGTTTGTTTATTTTCATAAGAAATTTTTGCAAATTTTTTATTGTTTCCATATTGTGTAAAATTTTTATTAAATAAATCATATAAAGAAGGATATAATACTTCTAAATTTTTTAGAATTAATATAACTTCTTTTTCCATTAATAATTGAATTTTTAATAATAACTTTAATATACCTTCACTTTCATTATCATATTCTTCTAAATTTTTATCAGAAAATATTACATAGTTTTTATCTGTTAAAATATATTTCAAAATCTTTTCATTTTCATTATTATTTCCAATGAGCAATAAATATCTTTTATCAATTTTACTATTTATGCTTTCATAAATGCAATCTATGGCATTATAATTAATAGTTATTTCTATATCCTCAGGTATTATTGGCTCTTTTGGTTCTTCATTGTTTTCTTTTTTATAAAAATAATAATGTTTAAATGTATATATCATAATTTTTATTGAATTTTCTAATCCTCCAAAATTTTTAATAATTCCTTTATATACACAATCTAAATTATCATCTATATTGAAATTTTTTTTTTCTTTTATTTCTGAATATTTCTCAGATAAAAAATAAGATATATTTTTTATTAAATAATAAAAGTCACGAAGGCCATGGAAATCTTCTTTTCCTTTTTTTGGTTGATATTCATTTATATAATAAATATAAGTATATGAAAGAGCTTGAACTAATTTATCACTTTGATTTTCAATAATTTCATTTATTGAATGAATAATTGCTTTTGCAGTTTCTTTTAAATTATCAATATCTGGATCTTCTATTACATTAACAATAGCTCTATTCATCTTTGATGCATCAAGATAATAATTGCTAATACCAATAAAAGAAAATATTTCATCTGGATTTGTAGATTCTATCATTTTATCTAATTTGGGATGTAATACTTTTAAAGGATTATTTTCAGTTTCATCTGCTATTCCCATTTCATCCATAAAAACTAAACTATTTATTGAATAATTATTATTTTTTAATTTTTTTTCTGCTTTTTCAAATAATTTTTCTATATTTTCAGAAGTACTAGTTTCTGAGCATTGATAAAATGAAGGAATAATTTTTTTATATTTTTTAAAAAAATCATTACTTGAATCTTTTCCTCTCATCGCATCTATTATTAATTGAATACTTAATGATTTACTTGAACCAGGTTTACCTATTATAATTAGAGGTTCTTTATTTATTAGACAAACAAATTCACAAAATAAATTTTCTATTAATGCTTTATTTTTTGCATAACCTTTTTTTCCTTCCAATATTTTATCTGCAATAAAATGAGTTTCTCTTTTTGTTACTTCATCAAATAATTCATCGTTTATATCTATATTTAATTCTCTTATCTCATTTAAATATTCCTTTCTTAATTTAGATGTTGGAATTCTTAAATAATAGCAAAAATATAAACTTAATATAGCAGATTCTTTTTTTCTTTGAATTTTTGTTAATTTTATTTTTCTTTTATCTAAATATTCATTAAAGAACATATATATTTTAGCAAATCTATTAATTTCTCTAAGACTTACTGAAGATATTTCACCTCTATTTTTAACAAAAAAATGACTCATTTCTAAAAGTTTTTCAATTAATTCAAATAAATCATCTTTTTCCCTAATTATTTGTTTTATTATTGCTTCTATATATTTTTTTGTTGTTTCTGTTGATAAATCTTTAAAATCATAAACAAAATTTAACAATGAAAAAGGCATAGGATTAACTGTATATACTAATTTTCTTTTTTTCTTACCCATAAAATTAAATCCAATTTGTATTTGTTCGTTTTCTTCTTTTATATATCTATAAGGATTACAAGCAGAAATAATAATATATCTATCAGGAATATTATTATTTTTCCTGAATTCCTTTTCGCACATTATTTGCTTAATTAACCCCAAAGAATTACAAGTATTTACTTCATCGAAAAAAATAATAATTTTTCTCGATTTAATTTTTTCTTTTATATTATTTTTTATTTCTCTATAACCTTTATCTATTTTTGTTGAATGAAACCATCGACGCAAGAACCACATATTATCATGCCTTATCTTTTCCTTTTTACATTCATAATCATAAAAATTATCAAATTCTTTGTTTAAAGTTTCAATCTGCCTATTTTCTTTATCTTCATTTTTTATAATTGTATCCTGAATAAATTCATTTATATCTTTATCTGTTATTCCCGAATGAAATTTTAATTTATACATATTATCCAAAGATTGGCCATATAAGAAAGAAAACATTTCCAATAAATGCGTTTTTCCACAACCAGTTTCGCCCATCAATATAGTTGGTATACCTGCTCTAATTCTCATTATTAATAAAAACATTTTTATATAATTATCTCTTGTAAATACATAATTTTTAAATTTAGAATATTTTAATGTTTCTTTAATATTTTTTATAATAATATCATTATCAGTGATTATTTTTATTAATTCATCAAATAATTTCCCATTTTTTTCTAATTCTTTTGTATTTTTTAATTTAATTTCTTCTCCTTTTAATTGTGCTTCAAATAATTTCAAATAATCATTAATTTGCATATAAATTTCATCATCCTCTTTAGTTGAAATAATTGAAAAAAGGATTCCAATATCATGAAAGGCTAATATGCTTCTATTTATATCATCATAATTAACTATAGAATCTTCCTTTTTATTTACTAAATCTTTCATAAATTTATCATATTTTTCTTCTCTTTCTTCATTATATCTAATCTGAGATAAATCAATATTCTTTTCATTAATTATCTTATCAAAAGGACTATAAGTAAAATAAATTGAATTTTTAATAAAAGATTCTATGATATTACTTCTTATTCTTTTTAATTTCAATAAATTACTATATTCTTTTTTTTTTTTTTTCTTGTCTTCAAAAACCATTGATGGATCTAAATGACAACATTCAACAAATTTAGTAAATTCACTTGATAAAATATTAATGAAAATATTTTTTTGATAAAAATTAGGTTGGTAGTTTTCTTTATGTTTTAAATCCTCAATATTTTTAATTAAATAATTATTTATTATTTTATCACATTCTGAATAATCAATATATATATTAGAATTTAAATCTGGATTTTTTAATTCTATTTTCTTTTCATGTTCCTTTTTTTCAAACATTTTTAAAATTGAAGCAACTATTTGAATTTTGGAATCTTTAATTCTTCTAATATTTATTATTTGTTCTTCAAGGATCGGTATATTATTTGGGTTATTATTATTATTTCTAATATTTTTTTCTATTCTTGGAAAATAGTCTAATATTTGATATTTTTCAAAATAATTTATATAGGTATTAGGTATTTCTATTTTTATTTTTGAATTATTATAATTATAATTAAATAATGATTCATTATGACCATAATATTTTAATATTAAAAAATTAAATAAAAAATCTTTTAAAATATTTTCATATATAGTATCAGATAAATCAATATGAATTATAATATCTTTTTCATAACCTTGTCTTCTTATTTCTTTTCTTATTTTTTCCTTACTTTTTTTACTTTCTCTCTGTTTTCTATTAATTATTTTTTTTTCTATTTTATCTTTTATTTTATCTATTATTTTATCTATTAATATTTTTCTAGTTAAATATCCTCCTAATTCAAAATGAATATAAATTTGATTATTATTTACCTCTTTTCTAATATATTCAGTTTTTCCAGCTCCACATATATCAGAGCAAATAACACTTATTTTTTCATTCAAAAATTTTTCTTTTATTTTATTTTTTAATTCCTTTTCATCATAATTAATTTCAAATGGTTTATAATTGTTAATATTTTCCGAAATAATATTTTTATTTTTATTAGAATATAAAATTAAAAAAATACTTCCATTTTTTTTTTCATTAATAAATTCATTTATTTTATTAAAAAGATATTTTATTTTAGTATTATTTTTATTAGAAGGATTAACTTTAAATATTAGCATAAATAAAGAATTTGTTTTACATTTTATTACTCTATATAGAAAACTTACTATTTCTTCTTCTTCTATAACTTCTTCATTATAAATTAGTAAATTGGATAATAATGGTAAATTATTAGTCAAAGAATAAAATATATTAATACAATCTATTTCATATTTTTCTTCTTTAAAATATTTAATATTAATTTCTTTATTATTATATATACTATTATTTATTTGTGGATATAAGATATCTATTTTAATGCTATTTTTTGTAAAAATAGAATTAAAATAATTATTAACAATAAGTAATTGGTTTTCAAAATCATGAATTTGACCTTCAACTATAAAATTCTCTTGTGGCTCAAAAGAAATATTTTGATTATTAAAGTTATAGGGAATAAAATATTTTATTTCATTATAATTTTTATCTTTTATTAATTTATATAATAAATTAAATTGTTTTCCATAAAATAATCTAATAATTTCACAATTTGAATAATCTTCCATTAATATTTTATTTTCATTTTCTTGTTCAGATTTTAAATCCTCTATTATATTTTTCAATAATTTATTTTCATTTCTATTAAGAATTTCTTTTTCATTATTTACTTTAAGCTCTATTTCACTATAAGAAATTATTCTTTTATTATTCAATAATGAAATATATTCATTAATATCTTTATCAATATCTATTATTTTTTTCCATTTTCTTTTATATTCATTAGAAAAATTATTTCCTTTTATACCATTACATGAAAAAAAATGAATTTCTATTTGTCTTTTATATTCTTCCATTATATTTTTATTATTGAAAATAATACTAGCTATTATAAATTTATTTTTATCTTTATTATATTTAATAATAAAAATAAAATTTGAAATATTATTTAATAATGATTCTTTATTTATTTCATCTACTTCTTCTTTCATATTACTTAATATTTCCAAATCTTTAAAATTCTCTATATAATTTATTATTATATTATTTCTATTATTATTATTATTAACAAAGAACTTTTTAAGTTTATCCAATAATTCATTAGTACTTTTTAAATTGGCAAAAAAATTTTTTATTTCTAGAAATTTTATATCTTTTAATGCTAATAATTCATTATTATCAGAATCAATTATAAATTTATCTAAAGATTGAAAATAATCTTCGTTTTTTTCTTTAATCCAATTGATTGATTTAGGATTTTTGGATAATATTTTGAACAAATGAATAAATTCTTTTTCCTCTGGTTCTTCTGATAATATATTAATTTGTATCTTTTTTAAAAAATCAATTTTTTTATCTATATTATCATCTGTTAATTCTATATTATTTAATTCTAGGTTAATGTTACTTATATCTTTATATATGCTATCATTAATATTAAGACTATTTAATAAAATTTCTAATCCTGAAATTACTTCTTTAATTATTGAAAAAGATTTAAATAAAATTATTTCTTTTGTTAATTCTTCAATTTCATTTGATTTATGTAAATCCAAAATAGAATTAATTTCTTTTAATTCTTCTTTTAATTCTTCCTTTTTCATTTCTTTGAAATATTCAAAATTTTTATCTTCAAATTTGTCCTTAATTTTTTTATTATCAAAAATGTTCTGATAATTTTTAAATTTATTTATAGTTTCATCCAAAAGATTTTGTTCATCTTTAATTGAATTTTTAATATTAAAATAAATTTTCCAAAAGCATTTAGATTTTACATATTTTAAATTTTTTACTGCATTTTTATTATATTTATTTAATATTTCTTTAAAACTATCTCCATAACTATCATTGTCCTTTGATTTTATTTTTTCATTTTTTAATTTATCCATAATTTCTTGAATTTTCTCCATATCCTCATATTTAGATGGAAAAAAATTCAATAAATATTTATAAATATCTTCAAAATCCTTAACATATTTTGTATGTGATTCAATATCCCTTATTAAAGCATTTAAATCTAATTTTAATCCTAAACTAAATAAATTCCAATTTCTTTTTTCTTCTTCAGATTCTATTTTATCTAATATTTGAATAATTTTATTATAATAATCATTTTTATCTTTATTTTTATATATAATTTCTATTTTAACTAAATGATTATAACTATAATCATATCTTTTTTTTCTTACATTTTTTATAAAAGATACTGTATTTTCATAATATTCTTTTACAAAAAAATTATTATCAAACATTTTTTCTAATAATAAAAATTTAATTTTTTTTTCTTCTGAAAATATAGTTTCTTCGTCAATAATATAATCTTTCATTTTTTTAAAAAATAAATTCCTAAATTTTTCATTATCTTTTGCTTTTTGTAAAGCATATATAGGTATCATTATTTCATTATTATTGCAATAAAATATATTTTGTTTGAAAAAATGATCAAGAAATTCAATAAATTCTTTTAATCTAACTTCATTAGAAGTATTACTAATATAAGAAAGAATAATATCAATTATTTTAGAATTTATCATTTTCTTATCTTTAAAATATTTGAGAATTTGTGAGAAAACATTGCTTTTAAAAAAGTTATTAAAGAATTTAAAATTAAGAAATGAATTATCTTTGTATTGAGGATTAATTTCAATATCTTTATTCTTTATTTCATTATCTTTATCATTTTCCATTATTTTTTGAATTATTTCTATTATAATTGCTTCTTGGCCTTGATCAAAATCATCAGGAAATAGACCTAAGAACCTCATTTCGTTAAATTTTTGATTTTTTATTATTTCTAAATAAATTTTTTTTTCTTCATTATTTTTAAATAAATTCCATATTTCTTTATTTCGATATTCATTTATCAATTCATTATCATTTTCCTTAAATTTATCTATTATAAAATTTAATATATCTTTTTTATTTTCTATATTAAAGGTATCATCTTCGAAATGATGCTTTAATTTTGAAATAATATCTATAGCTTCCTTTCCTTTTATTTCTTCATTTTTAATTTTATTTATTAATAATTCATTTATTTTTTTAATAATTTTTTTATTAATATCTTTTAATTTCGAGTAATTTTTGAATAATAATAATTCCTCATTTGCCATATTTTCTATTGAGCAAAGAAGAGTTAAATTATTTTTTTCAGAATATAAATTAAAATATTTTTCTATTATAGGAATAAAATTTATAATATATCTTCTTTTTGTCTTTTGCATTTCTAATATTGAGTGGTGCAATTCAATTAACTTCTTAATATCATCTTCTTGGCTTACTTTGAAATCAACATTATGTAAAGGTTGTCCATCAATTAACTTAAATATTTTATTGAAATTATGATTTATTTTCTTGAAATAATCAATATAATTATCACTTCTTTTTAATATATTTATTATTTGTTTAATGTTTTTAGAATGATTAATAAATATTTCATTTATTTTATCTTTTAATAATTCATTTGTTAAAAATTTCAATTTATCTTTCTCAAATATTCTAAATATCATATTTTTTATTTTATTATCTTTTAAAATAAACTCTATTTTATTATAATTATATTTGATAAAATAAATAATAATTATTTCCAAAATTTCATCATTCTTTTCACTATTAAATTCAATTAGCTTTTGTAAACAATTTTTAATATGAAAAAAAACATGTTCATTAAGATTTGAATTCGAAATTAATTTGATATTATTTGATGTATTAATTTCTTCAGATTTTAAATATAAATTAAAAAATGAAGAAAAGACATCTTGCTCATATAATGAGCATAATAATATGCATAATATTATTTGAATATTAATTGATCCTTTAACTTTGTTTTTATATTCAATAAAGCATTGTGATAATTGTATATAATAATTATTATTTTTAATTATATCATATTTTTCACTTAAATATTTATAGAACAAACAATATTTTTGCTCATATGAAATTATATTTTGATCTATTAACTGCTTCTCATAATAATAATTCTTGAATTTTTCAAAATATAATTTAAAACTGAAATTTTCTTTAATAATCTTTAAAGAATAATCAAATAAAAAAATACAAAATTTTTCATTATCTTCATATTCTAAACTATATTCATTTATTTTTCCTTTTTCTTCATTATTTTGAGCTTTAATTTCAATTAAAATTTTATATTTTCCGTTTACTTTGTTGTTTGATGATATTTCTATTTTATTTATATAAATAAAATAACCATCAATGTCTTCTTCGATTAAATGGTAAATTTGTTGTTTTTTTTGATTTATATAAATAATATAATCATTTATCATTTTTTTATTATAAGAAGTAATAAAAAAAATATCTTTATTATCTCCCATTAATTTTTATAAAAATTATAAAAAACTATATATTTTTTTTAATTATATAATTTAATCCGTGTTTTATTAGAAAAAAAGAAAAATAGTTTAAATTTGACTATTTTCAATATTTTTTTGATTATTATTTTTTAATTAATTAAATATTGAATTTTTTTTAAGATTAAATATTT
>JAJNAB010025016.1:0-12333 GCA_023783335.1 Enoploplastron triloricatum | reverse complement strand
AATCCCCAATCCCCAATCCCCAATCCCCATTATAAATAATATTAATTAATAATTCATTTAAATATAAATATAAATAAAAAAATTAAACTTTTTAAATTAATAATTTGAATTTATCTTAAAAAAAATAAAAGTTTCCAAAAAATTCTATTTAATAATTATATATATTATTTCAATATTAAACTAATTTATTTTATTAAATAAACATGAAGATCATAAAGGAAATTTCTATAGTTCATTATGGGGATAAATTATTAGACCCAAATTCACGACTTGGAAAATTTGTTTTAAGATTAAACTCATTAATTAATAATGAAGAAGCTTTTCTAGAATTTATTTCAACAATAAAATATTGGGATTTACCTAGAGCTTCCCTCTGGTCATTCGAAGAAGTTCTTAACTATATTGATGATCTTCTATTATTATATTCAAAAAATTTAAATGAAGATATAATTTTAAAAAAAATTTTATCTTTATTAAAGTTTTTATATATACTCATAAATAATTCAACAAATAAAGAAATTTTTTCATCATTTGATCATTTACAAAAAATATTTCTAAAAGTATTTGATACAGAAATAAAATCATATATTATTAGCATATATACACTATTTGATTATTCAAAAGGTTTAATTTCATATTTTACAGATTTTTTTCATTCTTGTAGAGCTTTTGTTTTAATGAGAAATGTTTTATTTCATATGATTAATAATAATTATACGATAAATAATGATATGATAGGAGAATTAGAAGAAATACTTTCGCTTGTTCATAAAAGATGGAAAAAGGTTTTAATTGATAAAAATAATAGATTATCTGGAGATGAAAAAAAGAAAGAAGAAATTAACCCATTTAGAATATTTAAAGAAATTATTATAAATCATAGAGATTATAAGAATAAAAATGATTTTCTAGAAATAAAAAAAGAATATGAATATTATGCAGAAAGTGATATATATGAAAGATTAGAAAGTATAGAAAAAACAAAAAAAGAAAGTGTAACAAAATATTTAATTAAAGATGAATCAATATATATTATAATTGTTCATAATTTCTTTTGTGTATTAAATGATTTAGATAAAATAAATCCAGAAAATTTAGATTATAAGAAATTAAAAATAATTTGTAAATATATTTTATCTATGGTAAATATATGCTCATTAAATAATCATTATTTTGACGAAATTTTAGTAACTGAATATTATATAGAATCATATTTAAAAGATGTTTTATCAATTTTAACTTCAAATTGCCATATAGATATAAAATGCATATTTTTAAACTTTTGCATAGCTTTTATAATTACAAATCCTGGTTATGAAAGTATTTTATTCCAAAATGGCCTTTTTCATTCTATTTTAAGTGATTTGACTCACCAAAATGGAAACAATTTAGAAATATTATCAATAGAAGATTCTAATAATCAATCTTTTTTAAAAATAGTTTTATCTTTTTTATTTAGTACAACTTCTTTTAAAGATATGCCTATTCATTTTTTAAATAATATTTTAGAAATTCCAAAAGATAATATATATCCATATAGAATTGATAATGTAATCTATTCATTAAAGAAAAAAAAAGTTTTTGATGAAAATGTTGTAAATAATTATTTATTGCCTAGACTTATTTATGAATTAGAGTATATAACTATACCTGATAGTGAACTAAAATATTCTTTTTCAGATAACACTGAAAAAAGGCATAATCCTACTGTTAATGAAAGGACTATTTTAATTTCAAAAATCTTTAAAATTTTCGTAAAATTGGTTCAAAAATCGACAAATATTAATTCTTTAAATATAATAGATTCAATATTATCAGAAAAAATAAAAAGTATATTAAGTAATGAAAAAATGAAAAAAGATTCAACTTATAATTCGATTTTCCTTAATTGTATATACTTTATTATAAAATTATGCAATTATTTCCCCTCAAAAATCCCAAAATACATTGAGAATGATATTTTTTCATTAATTTTTGATTATTTTATAAATTATCTACCAAAGGAAAATGGAATTTTTTATTTAATATTTTTAACTCTATATACAATTGCAATACATAATAAAGGAAAAGAATATATTTTGGAAAATAATAGAGCTATAAATTTAACAAATGCATTATTTTCTAAAGTGCAAAGTGATAATAATTATTTTTATTATGATTTAAATGATTTAACAGAAATATATTTAGAAGAATTATATTCTCCTTATGCTGCTTTAATACGTACTGAAGGATTAAAAAATATAGTAAATAATTTTTATATAAATTTAAACGGTTTTATGGAACAAACGAAGAAATGTATATCTGAAATAAAATTGGAATATAGTGATAAAATAAAGCCTAATCTTGATTTATTAAAAATTGAAAAAAAAATGAAATTTATTGTAATGTTTTTTATAAATTTAAATAAAGATGATATTAAATATTTAGAAGAAACATGTAAAATAGATATTAAAGCCTCAATAAAAATACTTTTTAGTTTTTTTAATTATCCTGCATGTCTGTCATGTAATTATATTATAATAAATCATATAATATTAAAAGCCATATCTGATTCTGATCCTGAAGCTTTTCTTAATGAATTTTATGAAAATTTTATAAATTTAATAAAAAACACAAATTCTTTGAATATACATCAAGTTCAAAAAGATAAAATAATATGTACATATCAAAGAATAATTGAATCTTCTTTAAAAAAATTATATTTTGAATGCAATTCAAAAAATTTTTTCAAAAATTATTGTTCATTATTTTTAAAATTTATTACTGAAAGGCTAACTGAAAGAACTGATATATCATTATTTTTTTATCCAATTAACAATAGAGCTTTAATAATTGATTCGAATTATTATGTATTTATTTTATCTAATTTGATTAAACCAAATTTTAGAAATTTTTTATACAATATATCTAGTAAATATGTTTTAGAAAGAGATTTACCTCATTGTAATACATTTAATTTAGTATATATAAATGAAGATAATTATTTAGAAGTAAAATATCCTCCTAAATTCGATAAATTATTAAAAGTTGAAATTTTAGGAGAATCTCAATTTAGTAATGAATTAGTAGCACAAGATTTACGTATAAAATTAAATATTTTAGATTCTTTTAATTTTATATCTATAATGGGAAAAATGATAAAGGCAAAGGCTCTTTCAGATATACAAGATAGTGATATTGAAGTATTTAAAAACTATATGTATTTAAGTTATATAATTTGCATAATTATTAAATATTTTAGACAAAAATGTTTTGAAAAAATAAATGAAAATTCAGATAGTGAGACAATAATAAAAAGTTTATTACCTTTTGAAAATATGATAACTTATATAAATAATATTTTTAATGGGAAAAATAATCGAGCGTTATCTTCAATAATCTCTTTTTATTTAATAAAATATGGAGGTTTGAGGCAATTATTCAAATTTTCAAAACAATTAATATTTATTTGCAAAAATGAATCTAAAAAAAAAGAAATACCTTTAGTTGAATTATTAATTATTAAAAATATATGGAATGTTTTGTCTTCAGTTATTATTTATTTAGTTAAATATCAATTTTCAATAAATATAGGATATTACTTAATTTTAATTAGAGAAAAAGAAATTACAACTAAATTTACTTTTAAAAATGAAATAGATACTTATGTTAAATTTTTAATACTTAATGATTTAATAAAAGTATTTTTTAATAATGAAAAAATAGAAGAAAATATCAAATATTTTAATGATATAGAAAAATATGGACATAAAATATATAGTATTATTCTTTATATAATTGATATTTGCTGCTCTTGTTTTAGTAATATGAAATATTCATTTGATATACAAGAAGTATATAAAATGGGATATAGAGTTTATGAAGTTATGCAATGTGTTCAACAAGGAAAAGATACTAAAGATAAAATTGTTAATTATTTAATTAAAATGAAAGAAAAAGAAGAAGAAATAAAAAAAGAAAAAGAGAAAGAAAAAGAGAAAGAAAAAGATAAGGATAATAAAAATGAGGAAAAGGATAAAAATAATAATAATAGTGAAGAAAAAGACAATGAAAATAAGGATAAAGATAATGATAAAAAAGAAGAAAATAAAAATGAAGAAAAAGATCTTAAAAGTGAGAATAAAGAAAAAGACAATAATAATGGTGAAAATGACAAGAATAATGAGGAAAAAGGCAATAATAATGAAGAAAAAAATAATAATGATATGGATATTGAAGAAAAAGATAATAAAAATAATAATGCAAATAACTCTAACAATTTAAATATGAATAATACTAATATTAATAATAATCAAAATAATAATCTAGTTATAGTAAGAAATGAAGAAATAAATATGCAAATTGATGAAAATAATAATAATGGAAATCAAAATAATAATAATAATATTTCTGAACAACCTAATAATAATAATCCTCAACAAAATAATGATAATCACGGAGAGCAAAATGGAAATAGAAATGAAAATAATAATAATAATAATGAAAATAGGCAAATTGAAATTAATAATGATATTTTTAATAGTAATTTAAATATTAATGAAAATTTTGAAGAAATTTCAGAAAATATACAAATCTTTCCTCGTTCTCCTTTTATTGATTTTAATAGAAGAAGAAATTTCGAATTGAATTTTGATAGCAAGATAGAAGATATTCATTTGATAAATCACACATTAGGAAAAATAGAAGAACTTCCATTATATCCTGATTCTGAATTTATTTCTTTTATTATAAAAACAATTGATGAAAATAATTTGATTTTCAAAAAGTCAAATAATGATAAAAATAATAATAATGAAGAAAAAGAATATAAAATATCAGAATTTTTAAAAGCATTACAATTTGTCCAAAATATTATTAACAAAGGAAATATATCAATAAATCAAATAAATGATTTGAGAAAATTAAATTTAGATTATAGAATAAATGAATTTGAAAGAAAAGAAGAACAATTCTTAAAAAATATCCAAGATATTCTGATTCAAATTGATAATATTTATAATGATAAAAATTCATTGTTAAGTAATGAAGAAAAATTAATTTTGGAATTGAAATATAAAATGAAAATTAATTATGATATTTTAAAAAATCATCAAATTAATAATTTATTACAAGAAAAAAATGAAAAACTTTACCTTGACTTTATTAATAATGCCAATATTATAAAAAATAGTGTATTATCGATAAAAAATCTTCTTTCTAAAAAAATTCAAATAATTGAAAATTCTAATACTTTGGTAAGGAAATTAATTTATGAAAACTTTTTATCAATATATATATGCTTCAAAATATTAAATTATTTTAAAAAAGATTTTGATAATGAAAAAAAATTATTCCTTGATATTTTTATGGATTTATTGAAGTTTGAAACAGAAAAAAAATCTAATGATGATAATTATATAATTAATGAGCAAATATTAATAATGATATTAATAAATATTATAAATAATTTTAATGATATAAAAATCATAATGCCATATTTAAAGGAAGGTCTTTTTGCCAAACTAATAAGCTTAAAATTTAATAAAAATGATGCAAATTTGAATTTTTATGATAATAAATTTAAATATTTTGTAACAATTAATGAATGTTTTAAACAGTTTGTACTTAAAATTTTTACAGAAGAAAAACTGTTCCAAAATTTATTATCTGGTGTATTTAAATATGCTTGGGCCAATGTAAAAAATGAGAATAATGAAATATATGTAGATGATTTTTTGGAATTATGCTCTGATTATTGTAAGGATAATGAAAAATTATTTGAAAAAACTTTACTTGAGTTATTTGATATTGTTGAAATTGAAACTAATAATTATAAAAATTTAGAAAAGGATAAAAATAAAGAAAAAGATAAAGACAAAGAAAATAATTTAAATACGAACAAAAAAGTAAAATATTCTTTTAGATTAAAACCAATATATGAAAAAAGTATACAAAATATAAAAAATGAATTAAAAGTTCTTGAAAATAAAGAAAAGGAAAAGGAAAAAAATAAAGAAAAAGAAAAAGATAAAGATAAAGAAAAGAATAAGGAAATAGAAAAAGATAAAGAAAAGAATAAGGAAATAGAAAAAGATAAAGAAGAAGATAATTTTGAAATTGAATCAAAAAAAGATAATAATAATAATATTATAGATAAAAATAAGCAAAAAAGCTTATCTCAAGAACAGCCGAAAAAGAAAAAAGAAAATATACAAAATAATTCTAATCATAAAAAAAGTGTAGATCAAAGAACTCAACAAATAGTAAATACAAAAAAAAAATTAGAAGAACAAATGGAACAAATATCCCAACTATTTTCAGAAATAAATAAATCAATATTCCATTATTTATTAAAGCATATATGGGCAACAACAGTAAAAATTGAAAAAGATATAGAAAAAAATGAATCTTTCCAGAAATTTTCTAGAAATTATATAATAGATCTTGATACATCTTTAATAGCTTTAACTAATATATTATATTGTTTTCCTTCTTATCTTTCTTTTATTGGACGTTTTCATAATGGTAAAAAACATAAAGTCAATTTCTTTAATTTTTTAATAAGAAATATTATGCCGACATTAAATTATTATCATTATTATGTAGTTTTACCTCCTCATGTTAATAATAATGAAGAATTAATTAATGTAATAGAAAAAGAAAAAAATGATACAATAAGAAAATATGGCAATAGGGCAAATTCTTATATGAGCTTTATGGAGTCTTTTAGATATACTAATATTATGATATCTTTAATACAATCAATGACTTATAAAAAAAGAAATATGACTGATGATGAATTATTTTTATTGAATAAATCTAGAAAAAAATTATTATTTGAATTAAATAATTCTTTAGCAGAAATAACAAATAAAAAAATAAAAGATTTTAATTTATTGCAAAATGGGCAATATTTAGCTCCAAAAAGTATAATTTTATTCAAAAGTAATTTAATAGCTTTATTTGCATTGACCGAATTTCATGATGAAAGTCATATTTATAGTCAATATAATCCTTTTGAATTATCTAATTTAGTTTTGAGCAAAGATTATGAAATTATTAAAAATATAAGTATAATTTTAAAAAATATGAAAATAAATATAAAAAATGAGATATACCATGAAATGGGAATAAAATATTTAAGTAATTTATTCAAATTTATACGAATAAATACAAAATTAAAATTAAAAAATATAGAAAATAATGATAATATAAATTTAGACCAAGAACAAGAAAATGAAGAAGATGAAAATATGAATATAGACGAAAATGATAATGAAGAAAATGAAAATGATGAAGATGAAGATATCGGGGAAGAAGACGAAGAAATGCTTTCATTAGAATCAGATTCATTTATTGAGGCTGAAGATGAAGAAGATATTGAAGATTTAGAAAATGATAATTTTATCGAAGATGATGAAGAAGAAGAAGAAAGTGAAGAAAATGAAGAAAATAATGATGAAAATGAAAATATGGATGAAGAAAATGATTCAAATATGTTTAATATAAATGAAGAAAATGAAGAAGAAATAAATAATAATGATAATAATATTGATAGCAATAATGAAAATAATAATAATAATAATGAAAATAATAATAATAGTCAAAATAATAATAATAATTATATTATGGGAGATGGATTAAGAAATATTTTAAGTGGATTTAATAATAGTAATTTAAATGATAATAATAATTTTGAACAAAATGAAAACGAAAATGAAAATGAAAATGAACAAGAAGAAGATGATATTGAATATGATGAAATTGATGATGAAGAAAATGATAATTATGAAGATAATGAAGGTGATTTAGAATCTTTTAATTTAGGAAGAAATAATAATCAAAATAATATTGAAATAGTTGAAAATAATAATGATTCTAATTCTGATAGTCAAAGGCATAGTTATCAAAGGAATTTACAAGGAATAAGGTTTAATTTAAATTTATTCAGAAGAAGAAATAATCCTATAGATTTAATGCATAGTAATCATCAACCACAAAATGATGATTATGTTTTATTTAATATTCCTAATTCAGATAATAATAATGGACAAGTTTCATTAAAATCTGAACCAGAATTATATTTTGAAGAATCTATAAATTTCCAATTTATTATTTATAAATATAAAGAAAATAATAATTTGATTTTGTTTTATAAACCTTATACATTTGTCAAACTTATTAATAAAAAAAGTTCAGAAATAATTGGAAAAATGTCAAATATTTTTTTATATAATTATATATATCCTTTTGATAATCATAATAAAAGAAATTTTTCTTTTTCTTTAATTGGTGTAAAAGATAAAGTAGGAAATTATTATAATAAAGAAGTTGATAAAATAAAGGATAATTATTTTTCTTTGTGCTATCATTCAGAAAATTTAGAAAAAAAAGAAAAAAGTAATATTATTAAGCAAATTAAAAAAGATATTATAGAAAACAATCCAAATATTATAAAATTAGAGATAAAAAAAGAAGAAAAAGAAAAAGAAAAAGAAAAAAAAGAAGATGAAAAAAATAAATTTGAAATTAAATTAGATTATTTGGATAGCGATAGTTTTAAAATAAAAGATTTAAATTTTGAAAGAGAAATCTTTCCTTCACCATTTGAATTTAAAAGGGATATTTTTGACAGTTTAGATAATAATAATAGTGAAAATAAAGAAAAGGAAAATAATGATAAAAAAGAAGAAAAAAGTGAAAATGAAGAAAAAAAAATTAATAATGAAGAAAATAAAAATAAAGATAATTTAGAACAGAAAGAAGTAAAAGAAGAAAAAGAAGAAAAAGAAGAAAAAGAAAAAAAAGAAGAAAAAGATAATATGGAAATAGAAAATGATAATAAAAATGATATAATTAATGAAAATAATTTAATAAATAAAGATGTACCTAAAGAAAATGAAGATAAGGAGCAAAAAATAAATATTGATAATGAAAAAAAAGAAGAAGAATATAAAGAAATAAAAGAAAAAAAAAATGAAAATATAAATAAAGAAAATAATAAGAACGAAAATAATAAAAAGGATGAAAATAATAATGAAAATAATAATGATAATAACAACAATAATAATAGCAATATTAATAATAACAATAACAATGGAATAAATAATAATTCAAATAATATAGATAACCAATTTATTGTTGAATTACCTCCTGATTTAAGAGAAGAAATTTTATTAAATTTAGATCCTACAATGGTCCCAAATTTATCTCAAGAACTCCAACAAGAATATCATCGATTAGTAAATCGTAATAATTTAATGATTTTGGATCTTCCAAATATTAATAATATACCAAATTTAGGTATTGGAATGCCACATGATGATATTCTTCTTCCTTTAAATTTCAGAAATATTTTCAGAGATTTACAAATAAGAAGCAATGAAATGGATGATGAATATGAATTTAAAAATAATAAAATTCAATTAATTAAATATAAACATACAAAAGAAGAAATTTTATCAAATTCAAAACATAATAAAGAATATTCTTCGATTATTTTACAAGTATTTGATGATGAATTTATTGAAAATTTATTTTTATATAATATTAAAAATATTATATCATATAAACAAAATTATCATAATATGATTAGTTCAAATTCATATTTCCAATTGTTAAATGAACTAATAATGAATGTTCACTTAAGACATAAAATATTAGATTTAATTTTTATTATTTGGATGTGCGATTCTTCTTGTATAAAAAAAATTTCAAAAAATAAAAATAATACTGAAAAAAATAATTTAATAAAGAATTTATTTTACTTATATACAGAAATGGATTTGACTGAAGATCACTTTTTTGAAGATTATGATCAATTTTTCCAAAATTTTGCAACTAATTACCAAAAAGAAATGAAAAAGTATTTTTTGCAAACAGCTTATAATGAAAAAGGAGGATATATATCTTTAAAAAATAAAAAGGAGTATTTAATTACAAAAAATTCACAAAATATAAAAGATATTATAAATATAAAATATGATAAAGGAGAAAATGTTCTTAGTAATTTGCTTAGTTTAATAATACTTAGTAGTAAAAGTGATATTAAAAAAATATATAGTATTAAAATATTTACAAATATTGTTCAAAATTGTTTTAAAATAACAAAAGAAGATAATATAGATAAAAAAGATAATAATAATATAAATCCGAAAAATGCAAGTAATATTTTGCATATAACAAAATTAACTATTGAAAAAATAATTGATTTATTTAATAATTTTGAAATATCTTTGGAATTAAATAAAGGATTAAAATCAAATAATCCAACTTCTTTATTAAATGAACTTATGCTCGATAATAATGCTTATCAAAATATTTTAGATGTAATTTTAAAAAGAATTACATTATTGAAAGAAGAAATAACAAAAGAAATGCAGACATTTTTTAATGACAAAAAATTAGATATTGTCTTATTTAGTAAACCTTTACCTGAAATTATTTTATTCAAACTTATTAAATTTGTTAATAATATAAATACTAATATAAACAAAAAATATATAACTAAATCAAACAATAGCAATGAATCAAAAGAAGAAAAAGAATTATATGAAAAAAACAATAAAATAAAAAAAGATTTATTTATTCATTATAAGAATCTTATTGGAAAAATAAGTGATATTTTATTCCCTTGCTGGGAAAAATTAAATCAATTATTAAATGAAATAAATACTATGTTAAAAGATGATCAAAAAACAATAGCATCAAAATTAAATAGATTAATTCCATATTTAGAAGCATTTATTACATTATCTCACTTACATTTTATTTTTTATGGAAATAATTCATCAACAGATAATATAAGTAAGTTTGTTATTGTAAGCGATTATAAATCAATAAAAAAATCCCCCGCTTTTAATAATAATTTATCTTCAACAGATACTTCATTTATTAAATTTTTCTACAATTTCTGTGAAAAAAATAAAAAAGTTATAAATATAATTTTAAGACGCTATCCAAAAAAATTCCCAAATGAATTAATAATAAAAATATCATCAATATTAGATTTAGAAAATAAAAAAAAATATTTTAGACAAGAATTACGAAAACTTCCCGCAAAAAATGAATATTTACGTATAAAAGTAAGAAGAAATGGTTCCGAATTATTTACAGATTCATTCGGCTCTTTATCCCATAAAAAACCCGAACAATGGCGAAGTAAATTAATAGTAACATTTGAAGGGGAAGAAGCCGTCGATGCGGGGGGGGTCAAAAGAGAATGGTTAACAATTTTATCAAGAGAAATGTTTAATCCAAATTATATGTTATTTACTTTATCAAAAAATGGTACAACTCATACAATAAATAGTGATAGTGGAAAATATAATCCCGATCATTTAAAACAATTTGAATTTATAGGAAATATAATGGCTAAAGTTATTTTTGATGGAATGATGTTAGATTGTTATTTCACTAGAATTATATATAAATTAATTACTAATACCCCTTTAAGTTATCATGATATGGAAGATTATGATCATGTTTTTTATAATTCTTTAAAATGGCTTTTAGAAAATGATTTTACTGGTAAAGAAACATATTTAACTTATTCTTATAATCATGATAATTTCGGCGAAATGCAAACTATTGATTTATGTGAAAATGGAAGAAATGTGGACGTTACTGAAAGTAATAAATTTGATTATGTGCAAAAATTATGTAATTCTAAATTATACGAAACTATTAAACCACAAATTGAAGCTTTATTAAAAGGTTTTTATCAAATAATTCCACAAAAATTAATTTCTATCTTTAATTATCGTGAATTAGAATTGGTTATAAGTGGATTACCTACTATTGATATAAAAGATTGGAAAAATAATACTGAATATGAAAATTATAATGAAGAATCACCTATTATAAAATATTTTTGGGAAATAATTGAAAGTTTTGATAATGATGAAAGAGCTGAATTTTTGCAATTTGTTACTGGATGCTCAAAAGTACCACTTGAAGGATTTAGTGCTTTGCAAGGAATTGGGGGAATAAATAAATTTAAAATATCAAAAGTTTTTGATAAAAATTTCGAAAGATTACCTACAGCACATACTTGTACTAATCAATTAGACTTACCTGAATATCCTAATAAAGAAATATTGTATGAAAGGCTAACTTTTGCTATCAAAGAAGGAAAAGGATTTGGATTTATATAGACAATTAGATTAATTTATTTTAAATAAATTTTTATCATTTTGAAATTAATTAATTATTAAATAAAAAAAATAATTAATATAAATAAAATATAAAATTATTTTTTTATTTAATATAATATTTTAATTATTATGAAATATGGGAATTTTTTTGGATAGCGTCTTAAAATTATATTTATAACTTTTTTATTTTTTTCACAGA
>JAJNAB010025015.1:0-12386 GCA_023783335.1 Enoploplastron triloricatum | reverse complement strand
CCCCAATCCCCAATCCCCAATCCCCAATCCCCAATCCCCAATCCCCTCATTAATTAAATTATATTATTTTATTATAAAAAATTAAAATAAAAAATATTAAAAAATAATATATCTAAATAAATAAATAATTTTCATTTATACAACATAGATGGCACCAAGAATTAAAATTGTCAAAAAAAAGAAAAATACTTTCAATAGATTTGAATTTGATAGATATTATAGACTTGATAGAAGTTGGCGTAGACCTCATGGTATAGATTGCAGAGTCAGAAGAAGATATAGAGGTACTCAAAGATGTCCAAAAATTGGTTATGGTTCAAATAAAAAAACAAGATATTTATTACCAAATTATAAACTTAAATATGTTGTTCATAATATGAAAGAACTTGAATGTCTTATGATGAATAATGAAAAATATTGTGCAGAAATTGCTCATACTGTTGGTGCTGTACTTAGAAAAGAAATGCTTAAAAGAGCTAAAGAATTAAGTATTAATATTACTAACCAAAAATCAAAAAAAGTTGAAGAATTAGAAAAAAAACTTAAAAAAGATGAAAAAATGGAATAAATATAATATTATTTAATTAAATAGGAGATAATTTCAGAAAAATAATTTAAATTTATAAACAAATTAAATATAAATCTAACTTTATTTTCATTATTTATATCAGTTTAAAAAAATTTTTAAATTAATTTATTTTTTTACTATATATTTAATTTTGAGTTTTAAACCTAAAATAATATTTAAATCAAAAATTTATTAATTAATTATAATTAAAAATAAATGGCAGACAAAAATTTAAAAAATGGTAAGAAAATATAAAATAATTTTTTTGTTTTTCTCATTATATAGACAATAAACATCATCAAGAAGTTGATACAAAAAATATAATTGAAAAATTAAAGGAAGATATTACCAAAAAAGGTAAGTAAAAAAAATTTTATTTTTTATTTTTAGATTTTGACTCATTAAAAAAAAATACTATAGAATTAAAGCAATATTTGAGCAATTTTAAGAAAGAAAGCAGGGATAGGCCTCAAGATCAAGCACAAGAAAATTTTAAAAAAATAAGTGAATCAATTATCAATTTATATGAGCAAAAACAAAAAGAATTGGACGGAAATTGTGAGCAAGGCTCAATCGATTTTAAGAATTTAATTTTAGAGCAATATTTCTTTATGTATAAAGACAAAAAGGATCAAATGAAGAAATTATATCAACTAATAAATAAATTTTTAAAAAATGAAGTTAAAGATATTGGCCTAAAAATCTATAAATATTTATATGGTGTAATAAATATTCATTATGAAAGAATCGGAGAAACTAATGTTCGAGCCTATACTGAATTTTTAATTTATATCAATGAAAATTCTCCAAGAATAATGGAAATATGGGAGAATAATAGAAAAAATTACAAAAACGAAAAAATATTAAATAAAAATTCCCTTGAATTATTGGGATATTATAGTAATATTGTCCTTTATTGTTTTCAAAATTATACTAGATATTTGAATGATCATAATAATATTCAAGATGATTATATAAATGAATTAAGAAATCAATCAGAAAAATTGACTGAAAAAATAACTAAAGCAGTTTATTCTTCAAAAAATATTGAAAAGGAACAATTTTCAAATAATGCTAAAGATTTTATTTTAGAAAAATATTTATTTCTTTTAATAGTCCTATTATATTTATTCTATTTACTGAAAAGCAAAATTATATCAAAAGAAGAAGTAGAATTTATTTGCCATGCATTTCAATTTGTTTTAAAAAAAACAGAAAATATTTATACTTTTCAAATGGCGATGAAATATTTAGAAGCAATTCTAAGTTTTGGACAAACAAAAGATAATGCTGATATAAATAAATATAATGGCGAATTAATCAGAAATTGGAAGAATTATTTGAATGAAAACAATTATTTGCAAAATAAATATAAATCTGACAACAAATATAATTTAATACTAAAATTTATTTTGAAATATTATTTATATTGCTTTAATAGACAAGGAAATAACAATGAAGCTGTTCCTTTTTTTAAAGACTTACACAAAAATATAATTGCAGACAATTATATAATGTTCAAAAAATTAATAAATAAATTAAATGATTTTAGAATATCATTTGAATTAAAAGGCCAAATTATTTACCTTACTTATTTGCTATATGAATTAAATTCCAAGGAAAAAATTGAACCTAAAAAATTCGAAAATTTGCATTTTTTTATGAAAGAAATGACTTCATTTTATCAAACTTTATATACTTTGTCCACTGAGTTTATAAGCTCACCAATAAAAGAAGAAAAGCAACAGCAAAAGGAAATATATCAAAAAAATATATTAAAAGTTAGTTTTGAAGAAAATGATCAAAATTTTTTACAAAAAAATAATTTAAATCATCTCTTTTTAATGCTATTAAGTAATAAATATGACAAATATATTTATATGGAAGATCCAAAAATACTATTTGAATTTATGAAAAATACAATAAATATTTTGAAGAATTATATAGATATTTTCAAATTGATTTTACAAAATAAAGAAAATTCTAATTTAGAAACTAGAATTAATTTAATAAATAGAATGGCCGTACAATTAAGTAAATTTTTTTATTTTTTCTATTATGTTTATGAAAGAAATAGAGTTAATCATCAAAATCATGAAATTCAATCAGATTTAATCGATAAATTGTTAGAAATATATATTGGATTTGATCATGATTTATTAATTGCAGTTTTTAAAAGATTAATGCCTTATATATTGAAACTTTATAAATTTGGAAACAAAATTTCTCCTATTAAAAATAGTATTTCTAGTAAATTAATTCATAATATTTTCAAAATGATAAAAGAATTAAAAACTCGAGAAATTATTTTTGAAATTTATTTAGACTTTTTTAGTTTGAAAATATATGAAACTGGAAATCCAACAGAATTATTCAATTCTGATTCCTATAATTTTACTAATATAACTCAATCAGTATTGACTGAAAGCATTAATAATATATCAATATTAAAATCTATTTTTTTTAACCTATTGGAATGTGTAGAAAATTTCGATTATTTCAAAAATAAGATAATTCCATTAATATTAGATTTTATACATTTATCAAAAAATTCAGAATATTATGGAAATTATATTTATATATTAAGATGTTTTTTTAAATACTTAAAATCAGCGGTAAATCAAGCCACAGTTCCTTCTAACAAACCCGCTGAAAATAATGAAAAAAAGCAAAGATTAAAATTAAGTGCGGAATTTAATATTGAAATAAATTATATTTTTTATGCAATAATAAAGTATTTATTAAACATAAAAGAAAAGACTCAATTTTTAAGTGATTTTATTTCAGAAATAATCATGATAATGCCAGTAAAATTTAAATTTTTATCTGAAATTCCACATTTAATTTTTCCTTCTTTGGTAGATTCATTAAATAATGGAACCGAAAATACTCAATTATGTCTCGGAAATTTAGAAAATTGGATGAGCATATATGTAAAGCATCCAGAAAGTGTTGTTCCTTTTTTAGAAAAAAATTTATCTAAAATTACTGATTTTTTGTCTAATAATTTACTTAGGCCTATATATTTAAATGTTTGCTTGGTATCACTTAAATGGCTTTCAAAATTAGGAGGAAAAGGAAGAAATTATTTAGAAAAGAAAAAAATTTTAGCAAAGACTTGCCCAAATCAGATATTATCAATGAAACTAAAAGAAATAAATAGTGAAAGAACAATGGATTTTGTTCTTGATAATATAATAGATATATGCAATAGTTTAAATTCCACTAATAAAACTTTTCACAAAAAAAATGCTTCATTTAATGATAAAAATATTTTTAATAATTTCATTGAAATATATAAAAATTGTTTAGCTGCATTCTTTCATAGAAAAATTGATTATGATTATATTATTGAAGTAAAGAAAAATATTATTGAAGGAATTGATTTTAATAAAAATGAATTTAATTCTCAAATTTCTTTTAAAGTAATGAATGAAAAAAATTCAAGAATTAAAATTAATAGTATATTTAGAAAAATCGAACATTTTTTAGTAGATAAAATTATAACTGGTTTTTTTTTGATAAATTCAACTCTAACTCAAATTCAAAATAGTCAAAAAGAATTAATTAATAATGGAAATAATAATTTAATGGATTTTATGAGTGATTATTTTGTATTGATACTTTTATCAAAGGAAAAAAATAATAAAAATATGCTATTATTTGAATTGGATCCTGTAATATTTATTGATGAAATGATTCATTATTTATTTAGTACTCATCCAACAATAATAAGAAATACAAATATTCAATTTGCAGAATATTCAATAAAAATAATTAATTATATCTTAGATTCAATTAATAAATTTTTTGATTATGATAATAAAGTAATAAAAAATTTGGAAATAGTTGATATAATTTATATGAAATTATTAAATTGTTGTTATGTTAATGAATCTCAAAGGATAGATTCAGGATTAATGCTACTAAAATATTTACTTCAAAAATTTGATAAAGAAATTAATCATAAATATCTTAAATATTTCTTTAAATGTATGTCAAGTGTAACTTCAAATTATTCAAATATAGTTAAAATTCAATTTAAGAAAGGAAATCATTTAGTGGAAATTATTGATCACTTAATAAAAATGTTTATTATTGATAATGAGACTTATTCCAAACTAAATGAAGAATATATAAAAGATGATAAAAATATAAAAGAAGATATGCTTTCTGATAAAGAAAAAGAAGACATTTTTTCTGCAAAAAAGAATTTTATTATGTTTTTTGATTTTATAAGATATTGTTTTGACGAAATTATAGATAAAATTGATTCACCAAATAATTATACGAGAAATCTCGGAATATATTTAATAAATAAAATAATCGGAAATTTCCTGAGATTAAAAAAATTAATTCCAATTTTATATCAAATGGATATTTCAAATTTAAGTATTATTGATTTTTATAAATATATGAAGGAGGCGAATAATACAATTGATTATCAAATATTATTATTTAATTGCAATAATAAAAAAGAAAATCGAATTTCTATAACAAATATTAATAATGAAAAATATATTTTAAAAAATTTTACTTCAACTAAAATATACAAAAAATTAGATATTATTTTTAACGCATTGACAAGGAAATTAGGTTTAAGAGAAACTTATTTCTCTAATTTAATAACTTTTTCAGATTCATTAAACAATATTTTTAATGATAGTTCTATTTTGATAGAAGAATATATTTCAAATAATAATAATACTAATTTATGTCTAGAAGTAATTAAAGCCTTATATTTCAATATTCTAATTAGTTATTATAATTATTGTGAAATATCCATCTATTTCAAAAATACAGATAGTTTTAAAACCAAATTGATATATTTATTTATGGAGCAATTATTAATAGAAAAAAATTTCGAACATTTTTTTAAAATACAGAATAAGGAAGGAAAAGAGATTACAATAATAAATGAAGTAAAAGAAGAATATATTGAATATATTGAAAAATATGTTTATGATAATGAAATATATAGAAATGAAGTTAATACAAGAGATTATTTAATTGCAGAATTATTTGAACAATTAGGTTTAAAAATAAAAATGGTACAACAATATATCAAATTACTAAATAATATATTTAATAAATTGAATTTTAATTCAAAATCAGATAAACAAAAAGAAGAATTTATTTCATATAAATATAAAGTAACTAAATTAATTTTAATACAAATATTTAATCTTCATTCATCTGCTATAATAAAAGAATCATCTTCATTTTTATATGATATGTTTAAAAATAAAGATAATGATAAATTAAAAGATACAATTTATTTACAATATTATAAAAAAATAAATCATTATATAGATAAAATAAACGATAAGGATATAAAAGATTCAAATTGTGCATTAAATCAAGATAATAATAGTACAGCTTTACAAAGAGATCATATTAATGCTTTATTAATTATATGTAAATGTATGAAATTAGATGAAAAAATGAAAAATTCATTAATCAGTAAAATATCATTTTTCTCTAATTATTCAGAAGAAAAATTTGAAAATAGCCAATTTGTCTTATTTTATGGATATATATCTTTATTTCTTTATATTGACTTAAAAGAAAGTGAACTTAAAAATGTTTTTAATCAATTATTAAATAGGATAAAAGAAACAATATTATACCCTTCAAAAAACTTATTATTATTTGTTCAAACCAAATATCATAAACAAATAATAAAATTAATAATTAAATATCGTCATTATTTTAGCAAATTTTTATGTGATAAATGGAATTATGATAAAGAGCATAAATATATATTTAAATTAATTAAAACTTGTGTTTGTGATGAAAGAGGTGCTTTAATTGGAGAAACTATTTTCTTTGATATTGCTAATAAAATAAAAAATGAAATTATTATAAAAGAAAATAATAGAAATGAAAACGAAATAGGAAAAAATCTTATTAAATTAGCATATTTATTAAAAATATGTAAATTAATTTCTTTATTCTCTCCAATATTTTTGAAAAAAACTTCATTAATAGAAATTATAGATGATTATATTAAAAAACTTATTATTAAATACGAACAAAATTATGAAAAATTACAAGAAAATAATACTTATGAAAAAGTTATAAAATATTGGCTTGATTTAAATAAAATACATATTGAAATATTCAGCAAAAAAAATAAATATATACTATCTTTGTTTTTCTTTAAATCAATGAAAAATATGTCAAAAATTGAAAAAAACAAAATATTAATATTTATTACTTATAGATTATGTTTGAATGCAAGCGATAAAAATTCAGAAAAAAAATTTAGAGCTATTATGAATAATTTTATAAAATTAGATGATGAAACATTAAAATTTTTCGATTTATTTGTAGAATATCTGATAATCCCATTGATGATAAGACATTTAAAGAATTTTAATTATTTTAAATGCTTTTCAGTTTGCGTTAATAAAGATAATTCTCTAAAAATAAATTTAAATAATTCTGAAAAAAAGAATGAAAAAAATGAAAAAGAAATTAACAAAGAAGATAAAATAAATATTCAGCAATCATATGATCAAGAATATTTAATAAATTTAATTGATTCGTTATGCACAAGATTAAATGAAATTAAATTGGATAATGAAAAAAAAGAAGAAGTGAAATATAAATTATTATCTTTATTAATTGTTATATATTTAGAATATATTAAGAATAATGATAATAATAATGATATTAAATATAAAACTAAAATAGAAAAAATATATTATACAATCCAAGCTTTGCTATCTAACTCCCCATATTATAATGATAAAGAAGGTTTAGGATTATGGAGAATTATGCTTTTATTAGATATAATTTTATTTTCAAAACAAGAAGAAAAAGAAGAAAATCTAAAAATAATTTTTAATTTCTCTAAAAATTTCAATGATGATTATAATGATAATGAAAATTTAGCTTATGAATTAATACTTCCATTTTCAAAAAATCAAAATGTTTTTGAAAAATTACTTTGTTTCAATTTTAATGAAGGGAATCTTATGGGTATTTTAAATCTTTTAAAAATAGCTTTAAAATTTCCTAATATTGTAAATACATTTAAAGATTCTACAATAAAAATGATTTTAAATTATATATGTGAAGTTTATCCAAGGATGACAAAATTTAATTTAGCTTTTAAAAAAAATTTGATTCAAATGATAGGACTAATAATCGCATATATATCAAAACAGAGAGAATATATTTTAAAAAAAGAAAGCGGTAAAATAAAAATTGAAAATTTACCAGATTTAGAAAAAAGAGTATATAAATTGACTTTTAAATTATTTGAATTAATATTTTTAGATAAAAAAGATAAAAATGATAATGATCTTGAAAATTTAGAAATTCTTAAAAAAATAATTATTTATTTGAGAGAATTATTGAATTCTTCAATTCCTCTTCAAATGTCAATTCCTTCATTTGATATAAAGACAATGGATAAAATGAAATTCATTCATATTTATATCCAATTATTAAGAGTATATTCATTGAATTTACCAATTGAATTCATTTATATCTTTTTAAAAAATTTTTTTAACTATTTTAAAGAGTTGTGCGATAAAAATATGAATTATAGGTATATAAATGATTTTATGTTTATTATAAGATTATTAACAGATGATAATTTGTTATCAAAATTAAATAGTAAAGAGAGACCAAATGAAATAATGATTATTGAACATAAAAATAATATGATGGATTATATTGAAGAAAATATTCAAGATAAAATTAGCATGAATAAGAAGTATACAAATTATGATATAAAAGATTTGATTATAGTAGATAATAGCATAGCTTTAAGAAGCTATGAAATATTTGATAGTATTTGTAAAAAAGTTAGAGAATATTTAGTTTTAAATAAATTATACTATGATTTTCAAAATATAATACTGCAAAATAACAATCCTAATATTATATATAATCAACAATTACAAACAACTAATACCACAGTTGAAACTCATCATAATGTCCAATATCCACCTCAAAATAATGGAAATAATACACAACAAATTAATAATATTAGAAATATTCAACAAGCTAATATAAATCAACAAATTAATAATGATAAATGGTTGGAAAGTTTTCATATAAATGATTTCAAATTATTTATTTTTTATAGAAAATTTGTGGATGAATATTATTTTTCATTAGAAAAAACTATAACAAATATTAATAATTTAAATATTCTAAATAATAATAATATAAATATGAATAATATTAAAAATTTAAAAGATAAATTGGAAAAAAAATTAAATTCAAAACAAAAAATTTTAGAATCAATTTATTCAATAACTTATTCATTTTTTGAAAATTTTGTAGGCTTTACAATATTCTTTTTAAAAGAATATAAAGCTCCATATGAGTATTATTATAAAAAAGGATATTTAAATTATTTAAGTAGTATAAATAAAGAAATAAAAGAATATTTTTCAAGTAGTCATAATTTTTATTTTAATCTTAGAAGTTTTGATGATATACAAAAAATAAAAACTGAGACTATTGAATGTATTTTAAATGATAAAGAAAAAGAAAAAGACAAAGATAAAGAAAAAGAAAAAAAAAATATAATGACAATTAATAATATGTTTATTGTATATCCCGATATTATTTTAAGTGGATTCCTTTTCTTCTTTGAATGTAAAGAGATTGTTGAAAAATATTATAAATTTTTATTTGAATTATTAATATTTACTTATAGATACTTTAGAGATAAATTTTATGATCCATTATTCGAGCATTTAATAAATGAAATCATGTTTAATAAGTATTTACAAGATAAAAATGAAGAGAAAAATAAATTCATGTTTAAATTTTTAAATAGTATTGAAATTTTGCAGCCTTATAAAATAATTAGAACAGCAGAAAATATTTTATTAATATTTATAAAATATATAAAATATCAATTAAATGACCCTAATCTCAATAAAAAAGATCCAAAAATAATCCAATGTTTGAGAATTATTTTATATAATTCAATAAAATTTGATTTATCGCGAAGAAAATTAATTTATGAATTGATAAAATCATATATCGGATATAATATAATTGATTGCCTAAAATGGATTTTTACTTTTGATGATGATGGAGAAACTGAAATATATAGTTATATATTTTTTGAATCTATCCCATTTAATATTGATTTATTATTATCTTATTTCCAAGAAGGAATTCCTTTAACAATAAATACAAATAATTTTTCTAAATTTAAATCTTTGACAAAATTTAACTATGATAAAAACGATAATAAAATGGAAATAGAAAATGATAATGAAATAAAACTAAATGAAAATATTTATAAAAAATACGATAAAAATAATTATATTAAAAATATTGTAGATAATTGTAATTTAGTTACAAAAGAAAAGAATGTAGAAGATCTTTTGAACCCAATAAGATCAATAATTTTATTAGAGAGTAATTGCTATAATAAGGCATTTTCTTCCTTTTTCCCTCAAATATGGAAAATGCTAAATATGAATGAAAGAGAAACTTTGACAGTTTATATCAATGAATTCTTTTATAAATATGTCGTAAAAGCAAAAGATAAAAATAATCCAATAATTAATATTATTTTTGACGCTTTTAGTCAGTGCTCACCTTTAGTATATATAAATCCTATAATTATACAATCTTTAATACCTTATCAGAATTTTTGGAGTACAAATATATTATATTTGGAAAATTTATTAATATCTGGAATTGATATACCAAGTACTTATAATTCATTAATAAATATTTTTAATTCTTTACAAGAAAATGAATTATCTAATGGATTAAAATTTTATTTTTCAAAAAATAAATCTTCAAAAGAAGCTTTTAGTGAATTGCAAGCCAATAATTATTTCAAAGCAGAAAATTTATTTTATGAATGTTTTAATAAATTCCAAAATGATATTTTGGGAAAGATAGATATTAATAATAATTTTGACGATAATAATATTTTATCTGATGAAGAATTTGAAATATTTAATGACTTATCATCTTGGGAAAATGGACTAATTGATTGCTATCAATATAATAATAAGTGGAATAATATAATAGAATTAAGTGGTATAAATAATAATAATGATTTGAAATTAAAGGGATTATGGTATTATGGAAATGAAAAATGGAAAGATTTAGATACATTCACCAAAAATATTTCTCAGTTTAGTAGGCGTGAAAAAGGCTTAAAAAGTCCTTATATTGTTCTAATAAATGAAATATTTTTAATTTTTGATAAATTAATTAAAGAAAGCAATAATTCTGCAAGAAATAATAATAATGATAATAAATATCAGAATATATGTATGAATTGCATAAAAAATATTTATCAAGATTTTAATGCTTTAAATCCTAAAAATTTAGAAAATATAAATTATTATTATTTTATAATTTTCCAATTAGCTGTAGAATCATGGGAAAGCATGAATACTTTAAATGAAACTTTAAGAAAAAAAAGAGAAAATATCAAATGTAATTTTAAAGAAAATTTATTATTATGGAGAGAAAGATTACCTCATTATTGTGAAGGAATTAAATCATTAAAATGCATTTTGGAACCAAGACAATATTTATTTAAAATATTAAAAAGCTTATCAAATAATGCTAAAGAAGCAAATGATCCTAATTATACTGATAAAGTATGGTCTGATATGATTTTTATGAAATATTCAAGGAAATTAAATTTGACTGAAACATTTTATGAAAAATTAAAATTATTTGAAGCAGAGAATAAAGGCAATATTAATATATATCCATATGAAATATATTGTAAAGATATTGAATATATTAAATTTTTAAGAAATAATGTCCATAATTATGATTTAGGAATTCAAAAATGTGATGAATATATAAAAAGTTTTTCTTTAATTAATGATATTAATGAAGAAAAAGTAAAAGATTTTGTTGAATATGCTTTAAACACTTTTAAGCGACATAAAGCCTATTTCAATTATAAAAAAGGAAATATTATTGAAGCTCATAGATTATTTATGGAGTCTTCAATTAATAAAAATAAAGAATCTTCAGATTATCATTTATATGATGATTGGGCTGAAATGTGTGAAGAAATTTCATTTTTATTAAAAGAGGAAGAAGGTTGTTCTGAATGGTTTGAAAATACAATACATAATTATTTATATACTATTATATATAAATTAGATAAAGCTAAATTTATAATTCCAAGAATGATTACATTTATTAAAGAATTTAAAAATGAAAATATAAAAGATAGATTTAATGAAGAAATTAATGAAATACCTCCTTGGGTTTGGATTTTCTGGTTGCCTATATTATTTGAAAATTTCAACTTTTATCAAAAAGATAAAAATAAAAATGATTTCTTTTATTTCATATTAAAAAAAATTGCAAAGAAATATAAACAAATATTTTATTATCCTTATTCTATATTTCAACAAATTTTAATTGATAATTATGGAAGTGAATCAGAAAATCCCTTGGTTGAAAAATATAAAGAATTAAATAATATAATTTATTCCGAAAATAAATATGATCATTGCATTGATAAAATTCAGCTGATAATAGATGAATTAACCAAAAAAGAAAAAGATAATCAAGAAAATTCATTAAATGCGATATTAAATTTATGCGAAATGCTCACATTTAAAAATCAAAAATTTTCAGAAGTTAAAAACTTTTTTGAAAATGTTGCAAAAATTTTAAAAAATTTCCCTGATTTAGACCAATTTCAGAAAAATTTTGAAGAAATAATGAAAAAGTCAGAAATTAATAGAGATAAATTAAGAGAATGTGTTATTAAAAATAAATATTATAATCACAATTTAATAGTGACAGAAAATAAATTTAAAAAATTAAGTAAATTATGTGAAGA
>JAJNAB010025014.1:0-12474 GCA_023783335.1 Enoploplastron triloricatum | reverse complement strand
CCCCAATCCCCAATCCCCAATCCCCAATCCCCAATCCCCATATTTAATTATATTTTATATAAATCTTTTAATGAGAATTTAATCACTATAATAATTTAACAATTTAATTAATTTAATTATTGACAAAAATGGATAATTCAAAGCAGGAAAATAATTCTATTAGCATTAATAATGAAAAAAACAATTCAAATAATCATATAAATGAAGAACAAAATAATGAAAATAAAAAAGAAAATGAAAATAAAAATTTAGATAATATTGAAAACTCAAAAGAAAATAACAATATAATAGAAATAAATAAAGTCGAAAATGAAGAAAAAAATGAAGAAAATTCAAAAAAAAATAATAATAATATAAATGAGGAAATAAAAATTCAAAATATAAAAAAAGATGACCATGAAGAAAAAACTGAAAATTTATTAGATAAAGATAAGATAGAAAATATTTCAGAAATTAAAATAAATCCAAAAAGTAATGAAAAAGAACAAATTTTAAATATTAATAAAATTAAGAAAGAAAATGAAAATATAGAGAAAGAAAAAGAAGAAAATAAGATAAAAACTGATGAAAAAGAAACTGAAATGTTAAATAATGAAATTGAAAGTAATATAAATAAAAACGAAAATATACAAAAAAAAGAAGAAGATAAAAATATTAGCAAAGAAGAAAAAAATGAAGAAACAAAAATTAAAAAAGAAAAAGAAGAAGATAAAAATATTAACAATGAAGAAAATAATGAAGAAATCAATATTAAAAAAACAGAAAAAGAAGAAAAATTGGAAATAAAAAATATAAATGAAATAAATAATAACGAAAAAGAAAAAACAAAAGAAAATACTGAAAAAGAAAATAGTAAAAAAGAAGAAGAAATAAATGAAGAAAAATTAAATGATAAAGATGCAGATAATAAACAAAATAATGAAAAAGAACAAAAAGAAGAAAATAAAATTACTGAGATTATTAATTTAAAAGTAAAAGAGGAATCAGTAGATAAAATAGATATCAATATTAATAGTAATAATATTGAATTAATAGATAAACAAACCCAAGAAAGCAATCAATTAAATAAAGAAGAGAAAGGAAAAAAGATTGATAATAATATAGAAGAGAAACAAAAAGAAGAAAGTAAAGGTGAAAATAAAGAAAAAGAAAAAATTGAAACAGCAAAAGATAATAAAAAAGAAGAAATTCAATTAGAAAATAAGGATATTGAAATAAATAAAAAAGAAGAAAAAAAGGAGGAAATATTAGAAAAAGATGAAGATAAAAGAGAAAAAGAAGAAATTGAAATAAATAGTAAAAAAGTTAAAGAAGAAAAAGAAGAAAAAGAAGAAATTTTAGTTGAAGATAAAATTGGAAATAATGAAGAAAATAAAGAAGAAAAATTTGAAGAAATAGAAAAGGAAAAAGAAATAAAAAAACTTGTTAAAGAAATAAAAGTTGAAGATAAAAAAGATAATGAATTAGAAATTAAAGTTGAAGATATTGAAAAAGAAAATAATGAAATAAAAATAGAAAAAAATCAGGATAAGAAATTTGAGAATAAAGAGGGCATTAAAGAAGAAAACAAAAGAAGAAAGTATAGAAGAAAATAAAATAGAAATTAAAGAAGAAAAAGAAGAAATTAAAGAAGAAATTAAAGAAGAAAATAAAATAAAGGAAAAAATTGAAATTAAAGAAGAAAATAAAATAGAATTTAAAGAAGAAATTAATGAAAAAAAAGAGGATAAAGTAGAAAATGAAGAAGATAAAAATAAAATTAAAGAAAAAAATAGAGATAATACAGAAGACAATAAAGAAGAGAAAATAGAAATAATTAAAGAAAAAAAAGACGATGAAAAAGAAGAAAAAAATAAGGGAAAGAAAGACGAAGAAAAAAATGAAAATAAAGAAAAGGAACTTCTTGATAAAAAAAATAAAATTGAAAAAGAAGAAAAAGAAGGTAAAGAAAAAAAAGAAGAAATTTTGTTAGTAAACAATGAAGATAAAAAAGATGAAAATAAAGAAAAAGAAATAAAAGATGAAGATAAAAAAGATAATAAATTAGAAATTAAAGTTAAAGATACTGAAAAAGAGAATAATGAAATCAAAATCGAGGAAAAAGAAGAAAATAAAGAAGAAAAGGAAGAAGAAGAAAAAGAAGAAATCAAAAAAGAAAAAAAAGAAGATGATAAAAGTATAATTAAACAAGAAAAATTAGAAATTAAAGAAGAAATTAATGAAAAAAACGAGGATAAAATAGAAAATGAAGAAGATAAAAAGAAAAATAAAGAAGAAAATAAAATAGAAATAATTAAAGAAGAAAAAAAAGACCAAAAAGAAGAAAAAAATAATGATACTAATAAAGAAGGAGATAAAAATCAAAATAAAGAAAAGGAAATTGAAATAAAAGAAAAAGAAGAAATTTTGGTTGTAGATAAAATTGGAAATAATGAAGAAAATAAAGAAGATAAAAAAGTTGAAAATAAAGAAATAGAAAAAGAAAAAGAAATAAAAATTGAAGATAATAAAGAAAGTAAATTAGAAATCAAAATTGAAGATAATGAAAAAGAGAAAAATGAAATAAAAATTGAGAAAAAAGAAGAAAATAAAAAGAAAGAAGAGGAAAAAGAAGATAAAATAGAAGAAAAAAAAGAAGATGATAAAAGTATAATTAAAGAAGAAAATAAAAACGAAATAAATGAGGAAATTAAAGAAAAAAAAGTTGAAGACAAAAAAGAAGATAAATTAGAAGAAAAAAAAGAAGATGATAAAATCATAATTATAGAAGAAGAAAAGAAAATAGAAATTAATGAAGTTTTTGATGAAAAAAAAATAGAAGATAAAATAGAAGATGAAGATAAAAAGAAAATTAAAGAACAAAATAAAGATAATGAAGAAGGTAATAAAGAAGAGAAAGAAAAAAAAGATAAAGAAAAAGAAAAAAATATAGAAACAAAAGAAGAAGAAAAAGATGAAAATAAAGAAAAAGATCTTCTTGATAAAAAAGATATAATTGAAATTAACCAAAAAGAAGAAAAAGAAGACATTAAAATAGAAAACAAAAAAGAAGAAGAGAAAAAAGAAATAAAAGAAAACCAAATAATAGAAAATAAAGAAAAAGATAAAATAGAAAAAGAAGAAGATAAAAAATTAGAAGATAAAATAAAAACAAAAGAAGAAAAAAAAGAATTTAAGAAAGTGGAACAAAAAGAAGATAATGAAGAAAATAAAAATAAAGCAAAAAAAGAAAATATATTAAAAAATGAAACTGAAAAAGAAGAAAACAAGCAAGAAAAACCAAAAGCAATAGAAGAGGAAAATGAAAAAGAAAAAGAAGACATCAAAAATATAAAAGATGAATCCAAAGAACAATTTATTAAAGAGAGCAATTCAGAAAAGGATAAAGAGAAAGATCAATTAAAAGGAAAAATAAAAGAAGTATTTGAAAATAATTTAGAAAAAAATAATAAAAAACCCAATGAAAAAGATAAAAATGATTTTAATAATAATTCAATTCTAAATGAAAATAATAAAATAATAAATAATAATATAATTAATGAAGAAAATAATATATCATCAATATTTTTAGATCCAAAAAGTTTAGAACAAATATCAGAATACAGTAAATCAAATTATAGGAAATTTTATTCAGAAAAACATTTTTGTGACTATAATTCAGGAGAAGAATGGCGTGCTGGTTATATCAGTAGTTTATCTGAAGATGGTTTTGCACTTGTTGTGGATGCAACTAAAAAAAGTGAAAAAGAGCTAAAATTCAAAAAATTGAATGTTGATTTAAATGATTCAAAAAATATATCTTATTTTAGAAAATATAGTAAACCCGATAATTATATGATAAAAGGAACTTCAAGAGATTTGTCAAAGAAATTAAATCACTTTATGAATTTTCATCAATATTTCAAAAATTATGTGAAAAAATGTGATAATTATGATTTTTATTATTTTCTTAGAGTTACAGTCTATTATGGGCTTGATTTTTGCATGAATCCAAATGTAGATAAAAATAATATACAACAAAATGTTCTAATAAGTTTTAGATTAATTTTAGTAATATTAGATATAATTGTTGATTGTTTAAAATATATTGAAAATAATTTAAATGAATTTTTAGAATTTCAAAATAATATCAAAAATACTGATTTAAATGATTTTGTATTAATTAATAATAAATATGCAATTTTTAGCTTCTTTGATGATATTCATTTTTTAATTAAAAAAATATTTGGAGATTCAATTCAATATTTAGATTGGTATATTAACTTTAAGGATGAAATAAATAAATATAATCCATGTGCTAATAATAATTCTGATTTCACATCAGTTCCCTTTTATAAAGTTACACAAAAAGAAGGAAATAATATCATAGAGGATGATAAAAATAATTATTTAATGGAGAAAATTTGCGCACCTGAAATATATCAAAATAAATTCCATATATTTAATACTTTAGATAAAGAAGTAAGCTCTTGTATAATTGCTTATTTTACTGATTATTTCAGTTATATTCAGGGATATAAAATATTATTTAGATTAATATATTCAATTAATAGTTTCAAAGAAGAAAATTTAAAAATCCAATATTCATTAATTAATGATTTATTTACAGCAAAAGCAATTACTGATTCATTTTATAATAGTCATAAAGAAGAAATTAAAAATTTGAAAAAATATGCAATTAATTCTTTAGATAAATTTGATGAGATTAATTTTGATAAAATAAATAAAATAGAACTATCTAAATTTTGTAATAGAATATTCGATTTAACTGAAAAAGATAAAGAAAAAAAAGAGATTTTAAATGAAAGTTTCAATATATCTTTTATTTTGAAACAAATGCAATTTTCAAAAAAATTAGAGAAAAAAATTGCATTTTTATCAGATTTAAATAAAATATTAAAAAGTATTAAATATAATGATTTATATAAAAAAATAAAAGAAAACAAAGATCCAAAATTAAATATAGAAATGCTAAATTCAAAAGAATTTGAAGATAGAAATAAAGAAATAAAATCAATGAATATTGAATATTTTTGCAAAATTTGTCGGGAAAAAAATATTATAAATATATTCTTAGAAGATAATACTGAACATGAAGAAATAATTAAAAGAATGGCTCCTTTAATAAAATTTATGTATTCAAATAATTATGGATATATCCTTGAAGAAAGGAAAAAAATTGATGAAATTACATCTAAATTATTTGAATCTTTATTTAAAAAATTAAAAGAAGCCGAAAAAAATAATGAAAATTTGTGGAAAATAATCTATGAAATGATATTAGATTTTACTAATATATTAAAAAATGAAGATAGATATTTTGTTTTCCAAAAAATTAAAGAATATTTAAATGAAAGCTTTAAAATATCTTCTAAAATAAATCAAATATACTCGTTAATTATCAATTATTCTTTAAAATTCATTTCCAAATTAAGAAATGAAAAAAATAGTTTTAATATAGATATAAATTTAAATAATTATGATGATATAATGAAATTCAATTTTCAAGAAAAAGAATTTTATTGCCTTGAAATGTTGATTCAATTCAACTCAGATAACAATAAAATAAATGAATTAAAGTTAAGCAAAGAGCAAAAATTGGAATTAATAAATACATGCAATAAAGGAATAATAGATATATTAAAAGCAATTAATTATGATGATAAAATTTTAAAAATAATTTTTACTAAAATAATAAGTTTAGTAAATAATTTTACAGGTACTATTCAAAATATTATTCTCTTAGAAAATATAATTAATCTAAGTTCAAATAATGATAATTTTAGAAATTATATCAAAAATTTATGTTCAGATAATAATTTAAGTAAATCATTAATAAATAATTTTTGCCAATATTTTAAATCTTTAAAAATATTTAATAGCAATAATTCAGAAATTGTTGATAATAGTATTGAAGAATTATATGATCTCAAAACTAATTTATTCAAAAGATTAAATTTTATTTTTATACTATTAAATGAAAAAAATAATATTACTATTGATTCTAAAGATTTAAATGATTTATTTACTTTAAGTTTAAAAAATAATTTCTCAAAAGAAGTATTATTTTCTGTACTTAAAGAAAATATATTAAATTTAAGTTATTCATTAAGAAAAGATATTTTTGAGAATATATTATTAGATGAGAAAATATTTAAAATAAATGATTTAATAAGCTTTAAAATACTACACTTATTTATTTTAGAAATAAATAAAAATCTCAATAATTTTATTTTTATTACTGAAAAAGATTTTATTGTTACTAACATTAAAAAGAATAGCCAAAATGGAGATATTATTTATGGATTTAACAATTTATGGGATATATTAATTAAAACAGAAAATCTTGAAATTCAAAATAGTATATCCGATTTTCTTAAAGATATTATTTTAGGAGTAAAATTTATAAAAGATAAAAATTATGAAGATTTTTATAAAATGATTATTAAAAAGATAATAAATAGCTTAAATAGTTCAATAGAAAAAAATAAAGAAAACAATGCTTCTATTAAAGGATTAATTATTCTTATTAAAAAAATAATAGATGAATCTATGAATGATGGAGATATTATTCAAGATAAACAATTAATAGATAAAATATTTGAAAATTGTAAAAAAAAAAATCAAAAAAATAATTTTATTGGAATTAATGATGAAGAATTAAATGAAAATAATAATAATAAAATCTCAATGAATGTTTGTTTGGAATTATATGAAAAAAATGCAAATGACATTAATAATAATTTAAAAAAAAATAAAAAAAAAAAAAATTTGGCAATAGAAAAAGCTAATTGTGAAATATTTAAAAATGAATTTTTTTATGAATTAAAATATTATATAAGTTATGCATTTAAAATTCCTTTAAAATGCATTGAAATTGAAATTAATAAAAAAATTTTTAACAATAGCAATAAAGATAATAATAAAGATAACAATAAAGATAGCAATAAAGATAACAATAAAGATAAAGAAAACAAAAAAGATAAAGATAACAAAAAAAATGAAGAAATTATAAGAATGAAAATAAATTTATTTTCTGATTTATATAATTTTTTAGATTTTGATGAAGATTTAAATAAAAATAAAGAAAAAAAAGAAAATCAAATTACTATTCTTGTTAAAAAGATTGCAAATCCTTTAAGCATTGAATTCAATAATGAAATAACTAATATCAAAAAATTAATTAATTTGAATACTAATCTCCAAAAAATATTAATGAATTTATTAAAAATTAAAAATGTTGATTATACTAAAGATATTTGGAATATGATTAAAAATAAAGATAGTTTCCAAAAAGAAAATCAAATATTTCAAAAGTTTAATGAATTAATCAATAATAATAATGAAAATGAACAATTATTAGAAGAAATTTGTAATTTTGACAATTGCAGTATGTTCTATAAAAATTTCATTTTATCAAGTTTATATCAATTTTTAAATGGGGATAACGACAAAAAACAAATAACTAAAAAGTTTATTAATTCAAATATATGGATTAAAAAAATTAAAAAATTATATGAAGAATACAATGATGATAAAAGTAACAAAGATAAAATGATAAATCAAACCTTAAATGAATTATTAGAAGAAAAAAATACTCTTTATTATTTATTAAATATATATAAATTTATATGCACCAATATTTCTGATGAGAAAGAAACTCTTAATTTTATTATTAATGAAATATTTAATATATATTTTAATATAATAAAAGATTGTCTTTATATTGATTTCAATTCTTTTAATAAAGAAAATATTGATGAATCGACTAATAATATAAATGATATTAAAATCATTTACTTAAATATCTTAAATGAAATTAATGAATTATTTAAAAATAATAAAAATTTAGCTTTAATATTTTTAAATAGAATTGAAGAAGAAAATGAAATAGAATTTGATAATAAAAATGAATTTAATGAAAAATTAAAATTTTGCATTATTGATGGGATATTAAAAAATAATTATCCTTTTTTAAATGAAAAAGCTTCCCAATTTATTTTTTCTTTTTTTGTTGAAGAAAATAATAAAAAAGAAATATCGAAAAAACCATATGAAACTTTATCTTCTATATTTTTCTCAGATAAAGCAATTGAAAAAGAAAATCAAATAATAAAAGAATTATTTAACAATAAGGATAATAATAATAAGATAAATATATATGAATATAATTTCAAATTATATAAAAAAACAATAGGAAAATTATTATATAATTTATATAAATTCACTTATAAAGAATTTAATTATGAACAATATATAATAGATAATGTAATTCCTTATATTTATCAACCTTTATTAGAAGGTATAAAAAAAGAAAACATCATTCATGATTTATATTTTGGTGGACAATGCGAAATATTGAATAATTATATTCAAGTTATGAATTATAATAATGAAATATCTAAATCAATATATAATTCAATATTTAATTATAAAGATATAAATTTAAAAGAGTATTTATTTAATGAAATAATTATGTATAAATGTGATAAAGATGCAATTTTAATAAAAGATAATTTGATAAAAGGGAAATCTGTAAAAATAATAAATTCATTAAATGAAGCAAATCATTTATTTATTTCAATTATTATGAAAGAAGTTAAAGATGAAAATAATGAATTGGGAAATGATTTAATGTACTACTTAGGAAAAATAGATCATTTTAATAGATTAGGATATTGGCGAGGAAATCAAATATCTGATTGGAAATTAAATTATAGAGAAGAAATTAATTTGACTAATTTTATTGGGCTTAAAAATTTGGGCTGTACTTGTTATATGAATAGTTTATTACAAGTGTTTTATCATATAATACCTTTTAGGGAAAGTCTTCTAAAATGTGAATGTAAAGAAGAACAAAATAATAGTTTATTTGAAGTAAAAAAAATATTTAACAATTTAAAATATATGAAAGATAGCAATTATTATACTCCAAAAAGTTTCGTTAATAATTTTGATAATGAGAAATTAAATACTCATCAGCAAATGGATGTAGATGAATTCTTTTCTAAAATAATAGATAAATTGGAAAATAGGCTAAAAAATTCTGAAAATGAAAATTTAATTAAATACTTTTTCCATGGAAAATTAAATGATACTTTAACATTTCAAGAAGGATGCGTTCACCATAGAACAAATGTTATTGATTTTTATTCAATACAATTACAAGTTCAAAATAAAAAGAATATATATGAATCATTAGATACATTAATAGAAGGAGAATTAATGAATGGTGATAATTGCATTAGTTGTCCTCAGTGTAATAAAAAATTTCCAGCATTAAAAAATCAATGTTTTAAAACATTACCAAGAATGCTTATGTTTGTATTAAAAAGATTTGAATTTAATTATGATTCAATGAAAAAAATAAAAGTAAATAATTATTATGAATTTCCAATAGAATTAGATATGAATAAATATACAAATGAATTTATTAATAATAAAGATGATAAAGAAAATAATAAATATACATTAAAAAGTGTAATAGTTCATCAAGGAAATAGTGATGGAGGGCATTATTATGCTTTTATTAAAGATAATGAATCTAAAGAATGGTATAAATTTAATGATACTAAAGTAACAAAATTTAATATTAAAGAATTAGGAAATGAAACTTTTGGAGGAAAAGATGATAATTCAGAAAAGGAAAAAAATAAAAGTGCGTACTTACTTTTTTATGAAAAAATTGATGATAAAAATTGTGAATCATTTGATAAAATAAAAGCAATAAATGTATTATTAAATAAAACTAATGAGGATACTGAGGAATTTAATTTACTTAATGATAATAATAAAGAAGATAATAATAATGAAATAAAAATAGATGAAAATTCGAAAGATAATCAAGAAATATTCATAAATAATCTAAACAAAACATTATTTTCTAATGAATATCATCATTTAACTTTAGAATTATATGTAAATATACTAAATAGTATTGCATTTGAAGATAATGTTCTTCCAATTTACCTTCAAAGTTTTTGTTTAGAAGGATATAATCATCCATTTCAATCTGATTTATACAGCTTATATCGGAATATTAAGCCTAAAGGATCAAATTTATCCAAATATATTAATAATGAAAAAATCAAAATATTTAATTACAATATAGACAATAAAAAATATTCTGAGGAAGTAAAAAAAGAAAAAATTATTGAATTATTTAAATTTATTTTAATTGATTTTTTCAATATTATAATACGCTCGAGAGAAAAAAAATATTTTGGTTGCTATGTTGACTTAATCAAATTTTTAATTGATTCTTACGAATATTGCGCAAATTACTTATTAGAAGAATTTTCATGCTATAATGTTATATTAGAATATTTAATAAACTGTCCTTTATATGATATTAAAAAAATTATTGTTGGAATTATTTATTTTGCAATGAATAAATCAATACAAAATTTTAAGCCCAAAGAGGATGACCCAAAAATTATTAATAATGAGAAAGGAAAAAAAGTAGAAAAAGAAAAGAAGGACGGAAAAGAAACAAAAGAAAAAAATATAATTAAAGAGGAAGAAGAGGATAAAGGAGAAAAAGGAATGTCTATAAAAGATAAAATATTTCATACTTTTATGAATGATCCAAAATATAAAAAAATAATTGAAAATGATAAAATAATTCAAAATAAAAAAAATGAAATGAATAATAATAAAGAAAGCAATAAAAAACAAGAAAAAAATAAAATACCAGAAAAAGAAAAAAGTAAATTTGCAAATGAGTTTGAAATTGTAGGACTTGATAAAAAAGGTGAACAATTTGAGCAATTTGAAGTAAATGAAAACTATATAAAAAATGATTTGGAAGAAAATGAAAGTTATCCAATGGAAGTCCCTTATAGAGAAAGTATAAAAAACGAACAAACACAAGAAAATGAAAAGAGCATCTTAGATGAAAATGAAGGAGAAATGAAATCTGAAATTAATCAAATAGATAAACAAAAATATAAAATTTTAAAAAATAAATATATTTCTCCGAATGTTATAAAGTTAGTGAATAATATTATTTATGTAATGAAAAAAATAAGATTTACTAATAGAAAAGAAACAAGATTTTTATTTGCTGTTTTATTAAAATTTTCCCTTATATCGGATAAAACAAGGAATTTTTTAATAAAAAATATGAATATAAAATTATTATTAAATATAATACTATTTCAAAAATGTAGAAAAAAAGAATATGATGGTAGTGCTGTTCTTAATATTGATAAAGGCTTATTTGAAACATCTCATGATATTTTGAATTCTAGCAAATATAATAAAATTTTAGGGGAACCTGATAAATCAGGGAAATTTATAACAATTAACTATGATTATATGCTATTATGCAATTTATTATATGATAAAGAATTGACAAAGGAAGAAATAAAAAAGAGTGATGAAGATATTGGATTTTCTTTTTATAATAGGGATTATATTTTTGAAATAATTAAATTTGCTTCAACTAAACAAGATATTAATTATCTTTCACATTTACTTGCAAAGAAATGCTTTAATAATAAAAAAGTATTTGATAAAGTATTAGAAGTATTATTAGAGATTTTAGAAAGAATTGATGATAGTGAAATATCATTTTATGATAAATTTGAAGAAGAAAAAAATGATGTTGCTTATAAAAATGATAATAATAATAGATATTTTTTAAAAAGACTAAGAATTAATATAATGATAATATTTAAAAGAATAATTTTTGAAGCAAAAGATGATGATAATTATGAATATAGAAGAAAAAATTCTATAAATCAATTATTTTCATTATTTAAAAAATTTTCAAAATATTATGGAATATCAATATCAATTATTAATATTATTATTGATATATATTTAGAAGAGGATATAGCTTCAGATAAAAAGCCAAAAATATTAAATGAAATAAAAGAATGGCTTATTAAAAATAAAATACCACCAAAATTATATGAAATAAAAGGAATAAAAATGTATAAGATAGAAAATATGAGGAATATGTATAATTATCAAAATGAAACAAGAAAAGAAATAATAGAACAATTTGATAAAGAGGAAATTAAAAAAACAAATAGAAAATTAGAAATAATAAATAAACTGCTTCAGGATGAAAAAATTGAAAAAGATATTTCTTGTTATAATGATGATTTAACTGATTTCAAATTTGCAATTGGTGATCAAGTTATTTATGATAATAAAGATTATGTTATTACTGATTGTTTGGATGAATTAATAAAAATTAAGCTTATTGAAAGTAGTAAACAAACTCAAAAAGAATTAGGGATTAAAGCTAAAGGATTCCATGAAAAGAAGTTGAACTATTCTGAAAAAGAAAAAATATCTATGTGGGTTGAAACAGATAGTTATAATCTTAGAATTAAAAAATTATTTACAAATAAAAAATAATAGATTATTTATTTTATTTAGAAATATATAAAGTTTTTAAAAGTAAATTTAAATTATTAGGAAAATAAAAATATTAAATTATTAAACTATTTAAAATAATAA
>JAJNAB010025013.1:0-12535 GCA_023783335.1 Enoploplastron triloricatum | reverse complement strand
GCAGATTTTTACAAGAAAAAATAAAAACAAATCAATATTTTGCTAATGATAAATTATTCCCAGAAATAAAATATAATATTAAAGAATTAGGTTGCGATCCATTTGGTAATTACTTTTTGCAGGTATTAATAGAGGTTTTAACTTATGAAAATGTAGATTTATTATTAGATTTAATAGGAAAAGATTTTACCAATATATGTATATGTCCACATGGAACTAGAGTAATTCAAAAAATTATAGAAAAAATTGCATTAATGCCTGATTTAATGAAAAAATTTATAAAATATTTAAATAATAAAGATTTAGATATTATATGCAAATCGGCCTATGGAAATCATATTATGCAAAAATTTTTGATGTCTATACATAATCCTGAATATACTAAATTTATTTATGATTTTACATATAATAACTTTATGGAAATTGCTGAAACTAAGCATGGCGTTTGTGTTATACAAAGATGTGTAAGTGAAGGCAATGAAAATCAGAGAAAAATTATATATTATTTGATTTTGAAAAATTTTGATATTTTAATAAAAGATCAATTTGCAAACTATTTGATACAATATATTTTAATAAATACTAAAACTCAAGAAAAAAATAAAATTGAGGAAAATTTGTTGGATTAAAATGTTTTGAAAATAATGAAAATTATATTAGGGAGAATATATTGGAATATCTTTTAAAAGGTATTAAAATTGAATTCTTTTTACAAAAAAAAATTATGCGATATTATTAATCAAAAAGAAAGTGAATTAAGAAATATTAATTTAAATGACTTCAAATATAGGGGAATTCTTAAAATAATTAATTCAAATAAGGAATTGGAAATGATATTTAATAAGGCTAAAGATAATAATAATAATTATAATAATCAAAATAATTATAATCATAATAATTATCATAATAATGAAGTCGAACATAAGAATAATAATAGAGGGAAAAATAAAAGGGGAAGAAAACATCATAAAAGTAATAATAGTAATTATTAAGCTTTAAATAGATATATTTTCGTAAAACTAATTAACATAATAATAAACTATTTGGCATTTTAGATTTTAAAATTATTTTATTTTCATTTATTTTTTTAATTATTTTATTAATATTTTTTGGACTTTAAAAAATAATCCAAATAAAAATTTATATAAAGTAATTTGCAATTATTATATTTTAACTTTTGGAAAATATTTTATTTATTATATTTTATGATTAATTATTATGTGAAGATCTTAACCATCTTTTCCAAAATAAATTTTCAGAAAAAGCTATCTATCACTTAAAAATAATTCTTTCTCAATTATTCTCTCCATCATTAAAATAGTATTCATAACCACTTTTTTAGGAGGATATTTAGGATATACTTTGAATCTATAAGTTTTTCCATCTGATATCTAAAGTGAAAGAAATAAGTTCCAAAGTTTCATTATTATTTAATAAAGTTAAATAATGATTATCAACAATATCAGTTCTATCTTCGAATAAATTATTGAATTTATCAGCAAGAGTAAATGCTATTTAGAAAATAGATCAGCTTTAACTATATAGTTAGGTCTTGCATAGAAAATAGTATATCTTTTATCTGGAACTTTATCTGGTAAAACAGTATAATATGCTGGACCAACAAATTTTTTTTTCTCCATATCATCAGTTTGATCATCCAAAAAAACATTCATTGAAAAATCTCCTTTCTTTTCTGAATAAATTGTAATAGTATAATACCATTTTCTGAATCGGCTTTTGTTACAGTATATTTAAATGATTTATCTTCTTGATCAATGTTAATATCTAAATCATTTTTAAGATCAATATCATCATTATATAATAATCCTTTTTTTGTTCTTAATTCAAGGTTAAATTGTTGATAAATTCATTAGACAAAAGCGGCTTTTTTAGGATATAAAAGACATTTATCAATTACATATGGGCCATACCATGTTTATCATCTTCATTATCGACAATAACGCCATATTTGAAATTAGCTTTTACTTTAGATGCGGATACAGTATAAGTAAGGTCATAAGTTCCACTTACTAAATGTTGTTGATATACATAAAGATAATGAGGATTATCATTGAAATCTAAACCAAAATATCCAATATTTTGAGTAACTATGAAACTAATATTTTCCATATTATTTCCTGACAAAATTGGTTTTTGGATTTCTATATCAGCTAGAATTTGAGAAATATAAATATTATATTTATCATATAAAGTAATATTCAATATTAATAATTCTTTAATATTAATAGCGAAATTATCTCCATTTTTATATTGAGTGAAGAATCCTTTCCTATAGTTTCTCTTGATGAAATTGATTTGCTTGGATCCGGGTCTCCTAGGATAAACTCAATGAAAACTTTAGAAGTATCAAGTTTTTCTTTATTATAATAAGTTACATCAACTCTTACTGTTCAAAAAATAATAACTGGAGTTTCCGAAGTATAAAAAACTTTTCCAATATCATTATCATAAGCTCCTTTTGATGTATGATTTTTATATCCTGCATCCATAAATACTGAAGTAAATTTATCAATATAAGAATCTTATTCTAAAGCATTTCCATTTTTATCAAAGACTTCAATACTTATTGCTGGGTATGATCCTGCATGGATGGGTGTAGCTTTTTCTTTATAATAGTTTTAGATAAATCAATTGCTCCAGGATGAACAACAAAGTATGATTCATGTAACATATATAATCCTTTTGGTCCTACTTTATCAGTACTAACAACATATGTTCCAGCTTTTGTAACTGATAAAGAATATTTTCTATAATCTGTAGTATAATTAGTTGCTGAAGTTAATTTAGTTACTTCTTCTCCTCCTTTTCATGCAACTTTAACTCCTATAACTTCTTGAAATGTTTCAGAAAAGTTATCATATTGAACAAATGATTCTACTTCGGAAATATAATTTGTATCAGCATTTGCATCTAAAAGATTTGTTTTAGAACCATCTTAGTAATATTTTTCCAAAATATTTGTATGAACAACAATATCTGGGGAAACTTCTTTTTCTGGATGTAAATCAGTTAATAATTCATTATTTAAATATAATTTCAAAGGACATTTTCTTATAGTTGGGAAAATATTAGCTCTTTGGGTTGTTATAGTAATTAAAAATATACCTAATTCTCCTGCTCTTTCTTGGACATAATCAAATTTTTATCATCTTCATCACAAGATTCAACTTTAAATTCAAATCCGCCCCAATAATTTTTTCTTACGTTTTTTGATGTTCTTATTTCTACCATCATTTATCCACTTTATCCTGCAACATATTTTAATTTTTGTCCAATAATTGCAGTTTTTTGATAATCAGCGGGCTTATTTGATCCTTCTTTTCCATCACCAGCTAAAGTTATAATTATATAAAAATTCATCTTTTCCTTCAGTAAATACTAAATCATAATATCCTTCTACTAAAGTTTTGTATGTAAGGCCTGGATTGGCATCATTATCAATAACAAATTTGGTATATGGTTGATTTTCAAGTTCTTTATTATTTAATTTTATTTTATAAACTTTTGATTCATTTTGGCTTTTTAAGTATGAAGTATATTTTACAAATTGATCTTTTGGAATAGCATCAATACCGTTACTATATTTATCTCTTGGATATAATCTATATTAGGCTCATCTTTTGCATTCTTTTCTACTGTTCAATTTTTCATTGTTTCAAAATCGTTTATAGTTGGTTCGAATCTTTGAACTCAACTATTTAAGAAATCAATATCTTGTGTCTTAATATTAACTCTACAAGATACACATTTAATTTGAGCTAAATCAATAAATCCAATTACTATAGTAATTCCTTTAACATAGAAAACTGTTAAAACATTTAAGTCATTTCTTGATTTAATAATAGATTTTTCTAATATTATTTTGGGAGAATTTTCATTTTAAAATTGTTTTGCATCAATGTAATTATTATATTTATCATAAGGAGAAATAAAAACTCTAATTTCTTCTCCAGCCAATGCTTCAGTTTTACTTATTTCTAATTCACTGTTATTAGCACTTGGAGCTTCTGAAGTAAATATTATTTTATATTTATCTAATTGGAAATATTCACTTGCATCAATATGTTCTCCTATATAAATTGATTTAAGTGTAATTAGAATATTTCTATTATTTTGAGAAACTGGTTGTGAACTCCATGTATGTCCTTTCACAGAATTTGAAGGATTCATTTTAATTTCAAGAGTAGAAAGTGCAAAATTAATATTTGTAATTAAATTATCATATTTATCATATAATCTATTAATCATTTGGAATTTATCTTCAACTGAAACTTTTCCTAAATCAGATTCTATATTTCTTCTCCAGTCATTTTGAATAATCTTGATTTAGCTGGATCGCCAGGGACTATTATAGTTAATGGTTTTGGAACTTCTTCACCATCTATAAGAATTTTTTCTTGGGAATGGATTTTTCTTTTCTGTGTAATTAAAGTTAATATTATAATTTCCTGGATTTTTTCCTTTTGTTAAGGTATATGCATATTTTGTGACATCATCTGGGAATAAAACTGAAATATGTTTTTTGGTTCATCGAATCAATAATTTTTAAGTTTATCATTAGGTGTTCTTAATTGTAAGGCAACAGATCCTTCTTCTCCTGCGACTAATATTATTTCAGATAGATTTAAATTTTTTTTACCTAGAGCGATATCATCTAAATTACCATCTTTATATCCTCCAGTTAATTCATTTGGGTATGTTAAGTTTTCATTTGTCTTAAGATTAGTTACGACTAATTTATAATTATCATCATTAGGTAAATATTGCCATTTCTTTTCATTTTCATAGTTATTTTCTGATTTGAACTCTGAAGATAATTTTGTTAAATCATTATTTTTAAAGAATAATTTAACATCAGTAAAAATAACTTTAGTTCGAGCATCTAAATTCTTTACTTCTTCTTTATCAGTAACAGGATTCAGGAATCTATCAAAGAAGAATAATTCGAAATTAGGATTAATTGTACTAGGTAATTTATTAATTTCAATTTTTGACATTCCTTTATTTTCATTTTTATTAAATGTTTTAGTTTTACTGAAATCAATTACATCAGGATTTATAACAAATTCACAATTTTTGCATTTTATTGGCTTATCTTCGTAATCAACATTAAAAACGGCATCTCCTGCTTTTGTAACATTTGCATGGTATTTTTAAGTCATCGAATTTTGAATTTTGAGGTTAGTAAGAATCAGAATTATCAGTTTTATCTTCATTATTAACTTCATAATCAGCATCAAATTTTTTCAAATCATCATCGGTAACATTAGTAACATCATTTCGATATAAATTTTTTCTATAAATATGTAAATTAGTTATATCTCCAGCTCTAACTCCATCAGTTTTTTCAACTTCGGCATATGAGTCTGGATCAATTGGGCCGGCCCCCATAAGTGATATCTATAAGTATTATAATTTAAATTATCATTGCAAGTTAATTTATATTGTTGTAGCTTTTTAGAACCATATTGAATATTTATCTTTCTAATTTTTATTTTGGATATAATTTTTCGTCGAATAAATCATTATTTATATTAAATATTAATCTTTTGGAATAAATTTGACAATAGAAGGATTACAACATTTCCATCGACAACACCAGAATCATATTCTAAAACAAATAGAGATACATATTTTATATGTAATGTAACAGTTGCTAGGATAGCTACACCTTTATATTTAAATGATAAAACATTATCTACTCCTCCAGTTGAAGTAGCATAGTAAGTAACTAATAATTTTAATTGTCCATTTTTTTCTCCTTATTGCTTTTGAATTTTAAGATTTTTATCATTTTATCCATATGAATTAGAATTTTGAAATTATTGGGAATAACTTCATAATTTCATCTTAAATTATCTTTTTTTCTAAATTCTACATCAATTGTATATTGAAGACCGGCAATTCCATCAATATAAGTAGGATTAATATAAGTTTTATTTGGATCATTTAAATTTGATGGTGATACATCTTTATCTCCTAATAAATAAATAGGATATTTTATTGTTTCTCCATCTAATATTACTACTATATAATATAAACCTAAAGGTAATTTTTCTAAAACAGTTCTAAATTCATCTTGATAAGTGAATTTGAAAAAGTTATCTCATTTTTCTACATCTAAATACCATTTTTTTGTTTCACCATAAGTAATTGCAAGTAACAGTTACACATTTATCATAAACAATTATTGTTTCTCCTCCTGAAGTATGAAATAGAATTTGTAGAAAAGATAATCATCTTTATTATTTATATTTTTATTTACTGTTGTTAACATTAAATTTTCTTTTCCATCGAATAAATTATAATATAATTTTGATGTTTTTAAGCCAATTTTTGGATAAGAAACATTAACATTTTTTTTTTCTTTTATTTGCTTTCCCTCACAAGTCACAGAAACTTGATAATTTCCAATTAAAGTATAATTATATTTATATTTAATTTCATTATCGCTTGTAATAGAATTATAATCATATAATGCATATTTTCCATTATTAGTAACAACTTTAATTAAATCTTTTTCTTTTAATAATCTTCCTTCAATAGTTCCAACATTGACTCCAAGTCTATCTCTTAAAGTAACTAAAACATTGGAATTTTCATAAATTATATAATCAGTTTTATCAATTGTCCAATCTGATTTATCAATATCAACTTTTCCGTGGACTCTTGAATAAATGAAAGAATATTTTCTATTATTTGCTAAACAAGTAATATCTCAAAAATGTTTAATAACAGCTTCTTCAATTTTATCAGTGAAATCATAATCTATTTTATCATCATTAAATTTAATATCATAAAATTAATCTGATGATCAAAATGATTCCAATGCAATTTCATTATTTCCAAGAACAGAATGTGTAATATAATTCTTATATTTATCAAGTAATTTAAATGAATATTCAACCTTATCATCATTTGTAGGATTTGTTTTAAAAGTACATTTATCAGAAGAAACAATAAATTTATCAACATCTTCTGCTTCTAAATAATAAGCGGGACCAGTTAAAAAATTTAATTTAACTTTTTGGTCAACTTTTTCCCCATCTATGGCTACAGAAAATTCATTATTATCAACTTTTATGCAAACGACTTTAATAGAATATCTTACTGGTAAATCAGCTTTATCAACACTATTTGTACAACTATCTTGATTTTTATCAAAATCTACTTTTATTATTTCGGTAGGATTTAGATACCAATAATTTTTACGAGATTCGTCGGCTGTTCTTAATTCCTTTATAGTTTCGTCTTCTTCTCCGGCTGTAACTATTATTTCTTCTGGCTCAAATTTTGTTTTACTTAAATCATCATCATCTGATGAACTATCTTTTGAACAGCCTACAATTTTTATTGGAGGTGAAATTAAATTCAAAGGATTATTTTTATCGGTTAAAACTAATTAATAATTATCATCATTTGTTACATATTGTCATTATCATCACCATTTGAAGCTGGACATAAACTTATTACTTTTTTTTCTGTTACATTACTTATGCATAATTTTATATCAGTTCCTTCTAAAGTTGGATCTATATCTAATTTTTGGGCATCTGTGGAGCCTAATTAGTTGAAATATCTATCGAAGATTGTTAATTCAGATAACGGATCTACTTTTTCTTGAACTTCATTTAATTCATTGGGATCTAAATAAATATTTTTATTTTTATATAATTCTTTTGAATTATAGCTTGAGATATCATTGATAATAAAATAGAATTCATTCTATTTCATCTTCAACATAATCAACATGGAATGCAATTGATCCAACTTTATTAATAGTTGTTTTACATTCATTTTATTATAAACAACATCTGCAATTTGTGCTAATTTTATAACAATTGTATCAGCTGTATTTTCATCAAGTAATTGGAATTGCCAATCAGTTACTTTATTTTTATTTGATTCTCCAATAAGACCATAATAAGTAAAGAATTTTTTCATTATCTTTTTCTCCTATATCATCAATTTCATTATAATTTTAATCTTTAGGATAGATTACTATATGATAATTACTTACAACTAGTTGAGATCCAGCAGTTTTTACTTCAGCCTAAGAAATATCTTTATCAATTGGACCACTTCTAATTCATAAGGATAAATTTCATAAAATATGGAGAAGTAACAACTACTCTAGTTGATTTATGTGATAAATATTAAACTTTTAAATATTGGTTATCGGCAAGATAATTATTAGAACCTAAAGGAACACCTTCTAAAGATTTTCCTACAGTTAATGAATTTAAATAATCTTGACTTGTTGGACTTGTGAACCATTCAGTATATAAATTTCCAAAACTATTAATCGTTTAAATGTTAAAATTTGGGAACAATTACATTTATCTCAGATGGTCCTTCTATATAAACTAATTTTGCAAAATCTCCATTTTTAATTGTTAAAGAAACTGTTTTTTTTATTTTTTTTTCTTTATATTAAAGAGTTAAAATATTATCAGTGTCATTAATTACTAAATTTTGAGTTATATATACTAATGCTTGACCTCTTTTATATCCTGGCTCTACTTTAGTAGTAAATTGATCTTTTTCCTAAACCGTATGAATTTGTAAAACTGAATTTACTTGGATCAATAACATAATTCCATCTGAAACCATCAGCGGTTTTGAATACGACTGTAACTGTATAAGTTTTTCCGGCAACTCCATCTATATGAATTTGGTATACTAGAGTTTTATCTATATCATAATTTGGATCATTTGAAGTATCATCAGAACCATCTCCTGTTAAATATAAAGGATAATCAACACTTTCAGCATTTTCTTTTTTATAGGAAAGTTTTTATTCATAATCTCCTTTTGATAAAGGTACGAATTTTTCCATATCTTTATCTTTATAAGTGAATTGGACATAATCATTTTTTTTAGTAATATCTAAATGACTCCTCTTGGCTCGGCCATTACACATGTAAATTCTTCATCTTTTGGATAAGTTATTTTTTGTCCAGATTCAGTATAGAAATATAATTTATAAACTGGCCTTTGAACATTATTCCCAATAGTAACTCTGATATTTGGATCCATATCAATTACAGTATCTAATATTACTCGTAATTTACTATTCTTTGAAGAATAGCTATCGTCAATAACAGTTAAAAGATCATAATTAGAACATTTTAAATCAGTTTCATCTGCAGTAACTTTAACTGTATAATTTCAAGGAGTATCGAATTTGTTTATATCTTATAGCATATCCATTTGTTATTGAATCAAATTCTATATTAACAACTTTTCCACTTTTATTTGTGGCTTTTACAGTTGTTTTTTCTTTTATTTCTTCTAATTTTCCTTCTTGAAGTCCTAAAAATTGATCTTTTTCATCTTTAGAAAATACATCTGCATAGCCATATTGATTAACATCGATTTCATTCTTTAATAAAGTAATAGTATGATTTTTCTAATGAAACAGGGGTTCTTCCTCTCATACCATCATATCTAATATAATATTTATTATTACAATTTGAATCTCTCATAAAGTATACCCTACTATATTTTCTTGCATCAAAAGGTAAATTATCTCTAAATTGATAAAATTCTTCATCATAATTATATCCAACTTTAAATCAAGTTATATCATTATCATATTGTTCAGAATAAATATCAGCATAAGCAGAGAAATAATCTTCTTTTACTATAGTATTATTATATTTATCTTTAATTATGAAGAAAAATTGTAAATTTCCATCAAAGAAATCTTCTAAATATTCATAATAATGCTATTTGAAAGTAGTTCCTAATTGTTTAAATAATTCCGGATTTTTGAATTCTAAATAACAAACCAAAGAAGGCTGAGGATTAATATATTTTTTTCAATTTCAACACCTGCAACTTTTACAGTTAGATAACCTTTGTATAGGCAAAATAACTTTTGCATAAACATCATATGTTCCTTCGATTGAAAGTGAAGCAATTCTAAATATAATAATTTCACTTTTTGGTTCTAAAAGATATTCAATTTTTTCTTTTCCGATATCATAATTATATAAATAAAAATCAGTTGTTTTTAATTCAATTTTTCCGATTTTTCTTTCTGCACCACCAGTAAGTAATTCAATAGGTTATTCTTGGTCAAGATAAGTATTTTTTGGTTCGAAATTATGGAAACAAGTTGTATATGAACCAATATTTATAAGATATTTAAGTGAAACAACTTTTACATATCTCCAAGATTTCCTCTTTTTAAAGTGAATCTCATTGCATAATCAAAAGATGATTTTTTAACTAATCTATCCTATTTATTTGCAGTATAAATACCAATATATTCAGCACCATCAATAGTAATAATTCTAGGTTCTAAATCTCCTAATTTCCAGGTTAAATCATGATGGCTATATAATTTAGCTTTTAAATTTTTAATATCAAATCCATCTGGATATTTTCCGTAAGAAGAAATTAAAGTTCCGTCTGTTTTAGCCAAATCTAAAATGTTAAGAAGTCCAGCTTCATCATATTTATAAGTTAAAGAGGCTCCATTAATATTTAAACAATTTCTATCATATAATTTTTGTATATTTTTTAAAATTAAAGCATCAGAATTTCCTCTAAGAGAATAAGTATTTATTTTTGAATTTATTCTATTAGGTGTATTTGTTCCTTTTTGAGTTAAATAAGCATTTATAGTAAAATCTCCAGTATCACTTGTTATGACTTCACAAGTGAAATAAATTTCACTATCTTTATGAGTATTTATATCTTATTTTTCAGTTGGGGCAATTCTTTTGGTTCTCATTGAAAAATCAAGATTAGCATTAACAAGGAAAGTTTGAGGCTTAATTTCATTTCCATAGGAATCTCTTAAGTAACAATTATAATAAACTTTTTGCTTTGTTCTAAAGCTGATGGGAATTGATAATCACCTAAAGTACAAATTGACATAGATGCCGAAACTTCTCCAGGTATAACACTAAATCTATTAGGATCTTTCATATATTGTTTTTTATCAATTTGATAAGTCCCAAATTTAGTAGGGACTAAAGTCATTTGGTAATGTTCACCAACTTTTTTCATTGTATAACTAAGAATATTAGAAATAACAGCTGATAAAGCCCCATTATCATCAACTTTTTTTTTAAATTAAATAAAGTCGAAGGTGAAGAAATTTCATCAATATTTCCATATTGATCAGTCATATTAAAATCTAAACCTAATTGTAAATCATTTTTTATTACAAAATCTCCACTAAGACTAGTATCGTCAACTTTTTTGAAGGAACAGGAGCAATAAAATCATCGTGACCAATTAATTCTATATTATATAAAGGTTAAGCAATAAATATAATATATTTCTGGAGCATCATCTTTTTTTTCTTCAGTAATATTAAGTGCATATTTTCCTGCTTTTTTATAGGCTTTCATAGCTAAAAGTAAAGTATAATTTGTATCTTTTGTCATATTATAAGATTCATTTCCACAATCAGTAGTTAAATTGAAGGTATAATTCCATATATTATATCCCTAAGTATGAGCGACTAATTGGTCTTTATCATTTATAAAAGAAAAGATATAATTTATTGGGATTCCTTCTTTATATACTTTTGTATACAATTTTTGTTTATTTATATAGAAATTTCCAAGGCATTTTTGGAAGTTGGTAATTATCTTCACATATAAAGGAAACAATAATACTGATTTCAAATTACTTTCAATGAATCCTTTAAATCCTGTATAGGCGATATTTGTTCCTAGTTTAGCTTCTAAATCATAATTTAATGAGTAAAGGATATCATGTGGGCCTGAATATAAAATTAAATTTTTATTTACATAAGTGAGTCTGAAATCCCAATAATTAGTTTTTTTTTGGGTCATATCTTTGAGAGGTCAATTTAGAACTATAAAAAGCATATCTATCATAACTATGGAATTCATTGGAACAATATCTTAAAGAAAAGTTGATTGGATCATGACCATAAATATTTTGTTCAAAATCAAATTCAATAATTAAACTATTAAAAAATTTATTGTATCCAATATCAGTAAAAACTAAATTATCATTTCCATTGATATCGACACGAGTTTCTAATCTACTGATAGTATTTTTATATCCAGAGATAGCAATTGTAAATCCATATAATTTATTCTCTTTTTCTTTTTCAACGATATCTATTGGGTCTATTTGGACTTTTAAATATCTTCAAATCTTGGTTAAATTAAACTTTTCTAGCAAAAAATAAAGATCCAGGAAAAAGGAAATAGCTATTAGCAGGTATATAAGGTCTTGCTGAGCCATATCCTGCCATATTTTTATAATCAACAAATAATTTACGCATTCCTGAATAATTGGAAATTTCCAACTCAAATGAAATAATAAAAAGCGAAGATAAAACTAATAAGAATAAATAAAAACAAACTTTTGTTTTCATTTTATATTTTTTCTAATTGAATAAAAAATAAATAATTTAATAATTTAAAAATTTTTTAATTGATTAATTGATATAATTGTGGCTATTTTAAATATTTAAATTGGGGATTGGGGATTGGGGATTGGGGATTGGGGATTGGGG
>JAJNAB010025012.1:0-12598 GCA_023783335.1 Enoploplastron triloricatum | reverse complement strand
AATTCTTTTTCAAATTCCTTTTCTAAATTATTATTAATTTCATTATTAAAATCATTAATTATTTAATTTTTACTTTTTTTTTATATTATTTTAATTAATTAATTGTACTATTTTAATTAGTCTTTTTTTCATATATTTCTTTTGTAATTTCAAAAATATTTAAAAGCTTATTTATTGAATAATAAATAATGTTATCCCCATTTTCCATATTCATTTGCTCTGTTATAGAAACACTGCTTATATCAGAAATATCAGAATCTTTTCCAAATTCTAAAAATGATTTCATTAGATTATTATTTTCTCTTTGATTTTTATCTATATTAGCTAATGGCATTTTTTCAATTACATCTTTATAAAGATCATCATCATTTTTAAAGTCTGATGATTTAGATAATATATATATCATTAAAAATTGAATAGATTTTAAAAAAGAATAGCAATAGTTTTTATTCTTACTCTCCAGAAAATTATTTATATTTTGTTTTTCATCATCATTTAAATCTATTTTTTGGTATCTTTTCTGAAAATCATATAAAACATCATTATCAATATAATTAATACTTTCATCTTTATATTTCATTTTTCTAATCCCCATATCAGAAGGAATAAATTTTTTTATTCCAGAATAAATAATATTTCCTAAAGTTTTTTCAATTTCATTATAATTGAAAATAATTTTTTTGTAGCAATCATCATATTTAATGTTATTTTTTTCATCAAAATTATATTCTTTATAAGTATTTTTTAAAATTATTTCAATTAATTTATCTTCAGAACATAATTTTGGAATATGTGATTCATTTGCATCTTGAACATAAATTTCATCTATATTTTTCAAAATATTTTTATGAATTTTGGATTTTTCGATAGTGGAAATAAATTTATTTTGGCTTTGAATAGAATCATTATAAATTTCAAGAAGGGAATTTTTATTATTATTTGAAATAACAAAATAATCTAAAGAATAATTTTCAATATTATTTTCATATAATTGCTTATTTTTATCTTTTATTAATGAATTATAATTTTTAATATATAATTTTATTATATTTTCAAAACTACTATTTGATAAACTTGAAGTATTTATAATATTCTTTTTTTCATCAATTAATTTAAGGTTTTCTATTTCTTCTTTGGTTTTTTTATATTTTAAATAATCTAATATAATATTAGAAAAAGAATTTATTGAAGATATTTTTTGCAATGATTCAATAATATTAATATTATTAAGAATTATATTTAGTAATGGATATTCATTCTTATCTTTTATTTCATTGTTAAATTTATCTTTTAATAATTTTATTTTTGGGTGTTCAGAAAATATCATAAAATATTTTAAAGATGAAATTTCTTTAATATTGCACATGATTGAGGAAATTTGTTCTGAACTATAATATTCTTTTAAATAATCTATATTATAATTATATATTGAATTTTTTAAATCATCTTCATTATAGTTACAAATCTTAAATAATATTTTAAAGATATAAATATGTATATTTTTTTTTGATTCTGTAATATCTCTTTCCAAATTCAATTTGTCTTTGATTGAATTAAAAATATGATATTCACTTCCATTTTTATATTCAAAAAGTATATTAGTATAATAATTTAAATATTGTTTAATATAGGCAATCCTAATTAATAATTGTAAATTATTTTTTGAATAATTATCTCTTATATAATTGAAAGAATTATAAGCAAGTTCAAGAGAATTTCCACCTAATAATTTTTTATAATTTTCTTCATCAGTTAATTTTTCTTTTTCAATTTTATTAAAATAATAATTTTCATAATAACTTTCAAAATAGAATAATAAAATTTCTTCTAATAAATTATTTTTTGAATTTAATAAACTTTCATTGATTTTATTTTCAATAAACTTGTTATTCTCATCAAAAATTAAAAAATTTTGGTCATTATTAAATTCAAGCAATTTTTCTTTTTGTAATCTTTGTTCAAAAATACAATCTAAAAATTGAAGTGAATATTTTATAAATTTATTATTAGATAAAAATAAATCTATAATTGAATTAATATCATTTTGATTATTAATTTTCTTTTGAATTTGTTTAATTAGTAAACTAATTATGTTATAATAAAAATTATTTTTATCCAATTTTATTTCTTTTATTTTTTCTAATAATAAGCCATCATTCAAATTTGTTTTATTATAATTTAAAATTATATTTCTTTCTTCTAAAAAATATTTTAGACTCCATTTTAGTAAATCATAGTTATTACTATTAAGAATTTCAAGAAAAATTTCAATATTTTTTAAAGATAAACTATATATTTTTTCATTTATTAACAACATAATTTGAAGATTTTTTTTTATTTTTTCAATGTATAATTCTTTCTTTTCTCCAAAATAATAACTGAATCTAGATTCATCATTAATTGTATCAATAAAAGATTCAAAAATTTTAAATAAATAATAATCTTGATTAATTTTATTAGGATAATAATTTCTTTCAATATTTATTAATATACTCATAAATTTTTCAAGAAAATCAGGAATTATTTCAATAAAATCAATAAAAAGTGATAAAATATTTTTAATAAATTGTTTATTTGATTCTAAAAATATTATTATTTTGCTGAAAAATTTTGATAAATTTTCAATATTCTTTGGTATTATTTCAATATATAATTTTTCAAAATTATTGTGATTTAATTCAGTATTATCTTTATTGCATATTTGTATTATTTTATCTAGGCAGTTAATGATTTTTTCTTTATTTTTTGTTGTATTTAATTCTATTATTATTGAAAGATAATATAAAATATAGTCTTTATATAGCAAAATTAATTCTTCTTTATTTCCATTTTCTAATATTTGTTTTAATTCATCAATGGATAATATTTCTTCTTTTATATTTATTTTTTCTTCTTTAATTTTTCCATTTAATTTCTTGTAATATTTAAATAATCTTGGAAAATTAAATCCAAAATATATATATTTTATTCCATTATAATTTTTATTTTCATTAAATTTCGACAAAGCATTAAGAAAATCATTTTCTATTTTTTCTTTGGATAAAGTAGAAAATAATGAAGAAGATAAAAAAAGATCATCTTCTAAATAATTAATAATATTTTTTAAATATTTAATTATTATTTTCTTTTGTTTATCTATAAAAAAAGCAATAAAATCATTTTTGTTATTTCTATTATCTTCTATTGATTGAATTAAAATGTCAAGATAAATATCTTTTAAATTGATTAATTTTTTTAATTTAGATTTTAATAAAGATAATATATTATTATGATTGCTTTTTAAGGAATTTTTAATTTTTTCAATATTTTCAATATTATATCCTTTTTCATTTTCGACTTTTAATATTATTTGACTAAAAGATTTATCAACGATATCTTCCATTATATTCTGACTATTAATAATATATTCAATTGAATTTTCTTCTAAATTTTGAGCATTTATTCTCTTATATTTGGAAAATAAATTATTAATAAATTGCTGATTATATAAATAAAATAAATCAGAAATATCTTCTTCTTGATTTTTAATATCTTTATCTTTAATATTTATTAAAAAGTTATCATTTATATCATTATCTTCTATAATTTTATTATTGTTTTTATTTATATTTCCAATATTATTGTTGATGTTTAAACCTTTTATATTATTTGAATTATTTTCTTTTATAATTCTTGATTTATAAATAATAAATAAAAATATTTTATCTTTATTATTATTTTTAATATAATCATCAATAATATTTCTAATTTTTATTAACAAAAATTTATTTTTTTTATTTTCTTCTTTATATTTCATTATAAATAAATTATAAGTATTTCTATTTATTTCTTCAATAAAAGGCCCAATTTCTATATTCTCATTTATATCTAATATTAAAGTTTTATTTGATGAAAATTGTGTATTAGGTATTTTATAATAATCATTAAATAAATTTTTTTTCTTATCTGAAAAAGTATAAATTATATTTTGAAATGAATTTTTTTCTAAATTTGTCAAATAAGATATTATATTATAATTCCTTTTATAATTTTTTTTATAGAGTGATTTTATAATAGATTTTTTTGAATCTTCTTCTATTTTAAAATCTTTATAATTTAATAACAATATTATTTCTTCTGAAAATAGGCAAGCAATTTTAGCTAATAAATTATCTATAGAAAACAAAGTTTGAAGTTTCATTTCAACAATTAATAATTTTAATTTTTCTAAACTTAAATTAATCAAATAATTGCTTAAATTCATTATTTTATTATTTATTTCAATTTTAATTAAATTATTTATAGATTTATAACAATCATTTGCTATTTTCAATAATTTTGAATCTAATAAATTATCAATTGATAATAAATGCTTTTCAAATCTATTTAAAAATGGTTTATCCTTACAATTTATATCTTTTTCTTCAACTAAAACAATAATTCGAAATTTATCATTAACATATAATAATGATTGCCTATTTTCAAAAGATATTTTTGCAAAATTTTTTGAATTTCCATACTGGCTGAAATTTTTATTAAATAAATCATATAATGAAGGATATAATATTTCTAAATTTTTTAGAATTAATATTATTTCTTTTTCCATTAAAAACTGAATTTTCAATAATAATTTAAATATTCCATTATATTCATCATCATATTCATATAAATCTTTATCTGTAAGTATTTCATATTTTCTGCCTTTTAAAAGATATTTTAATAGATATTCATTTATATCATTTTTACCTATTAATAATAAATATCTATTCTCAAACTTACTATTTATATTATTATTAATGCAATCTATAACATTATAATTTATATTAAATTCTTCCTTTTTTACGTCTATTTCATTTTTTTCAAAATAATATTCTAAAAATTTTTCTTTCATTTTTTCTTTTGAATTTTCAGTCCCATCAAAATTGATAATTATTCCTTGAAATACATATTCTAAATAATTGTCTCTATTTAATGAATCATTTTCTAAAATATTATAAAAAATATATTTTATTAAATAGTAGAAATCACGAAATCCATGAAAGTCTTCTTTTCCTTGATTAGGTTGATAATCATAAATATAATCTTTATAAGCATTAGAAATAGAATTTATTAATTTTTGATTTTTAGCTTCAATTACTTCATCAATATTTCTTGCTATTTCTTTTGCCGTTTCTATTATATAATTTATATCTGGCTCTTCTACAACTATATTAATAGCTCTATTCATTTTTGAAGCATCAATTGACCAATTACTTATACCAATAAAAGATATTTTTTTATCATTTTCATATTTTAAATTTTCATCTAATTCAGAATGTAAAACTTTTAAAGGATTATTTTTACTTTCATCAGCTATTCCCATCTCATCCATGAAAACTAAACTATTTATTTTAAATTCATTATTTTTTAATTTTTTTCTTGCTCTATTAAAAACTTCTTCAACATTTTCTGAAGTACTTACTAAGGAGCATTGATAGAAAGAAGGAATTACTTCATTATAAGCTTTAAAAAATTCATTTGATGAAAATTTTCCTTTCATTGCGTCTAATAATAATCTAACACTTAAAGATTTGCTTGATCCTGGTTTACCACATATTATTAATGGTTCTTTATTCACTAGACAAATAAATTCGCAAAATAAATTTTCTCTTAATGCTTTATTTTTTGCATATCCTCTTTTATTTTCTAATATTTTATCTGTAATAAATTTACTTTCATTTTCAAATATTTCTTCAAAATTTATATCTTCAATCTTTTTTATTTCAGATAAATATTCTTTTCTTAAACTAGTTGTAGGAAGTTTCAAATAATAGCAAAAATATAAGCTTAATATTATAGAATTTTTTTCTCTTTGATTTTTAGTTAAATTATTATCCCTTTTTTCTAAAAATTTATCGAAAAATTTATATATTTTTCCAAACCTATCTATTTCTCTCAGACTTACAGATGATATATCACTTTTCTTTTTAATGAAGAAATGACTCTTTTTTATTAATTTTACAGTTAAATCAAAAAAACCATTATTTCCAATCATGGTTTCAATCATTATTTTTATATATTTTTCTGTAGTTTCTTCTGTCAAATCTTTAAAATCTAAAACAAAATTTAATAATGAAAAAGGTAATGGATTTACTGTATAAACTAATTTTCTTTTTTTTTTATTTCTTAAATTTAATCCAAATTGTAATTTTTGATTATCTTTATTTAATATTCTATAAGGATTACAAGCACAAATAATTATATATCTATCCGGAATTTTATTAATTTCTCTATATTTTTTATCACACATAATTTGTTTAATCAATCCTAATGAATTTGAAGTATTTATTTCATCAAAAAAGATTATAATTTTCCTATTTTTAATTTTATTTTTAAAAGATTCTTTCATTTCTTTTTTATTATATAATTTATAGTTTTTTTCTTCATTAATAGGATTAGTAATATTTAAAATCCATTTATTTAAAAAAAACATTTCTTCTCTTTCATTTTTTTTATATTTATATTCTTCATTTTTTTCATTAACATCTTTTTCGTAATCTTTATTAAATTCTTCCATAAGTTTATTTATTTGCTCATTTTCTAATTCATCATTTTCTTTAATAGTTGTTTTAATAAATTCATTTATATCTTTATCAGTAATTCCTGCATGAAATTTTGAGAATACATATAATAATAATGAAAACATTTCTAATAAATGGGTTTTACCACATCCAGTTTCACCCATTAAAATCGTTGGAATTCCAGCTCTAATTCTCATTATTAATAAAAACATTTTTATATAAATATCTCTTGTGAAAGCATAATTACTAAATTTATATTTTGCTATTCTTTTAATATGATTAATTGTTATATCATTATCCGTGATTATTTTTAATATTTCATCTAATAATTTTTTTTGTTTTTCTAATTTTATTGGTGTTTCTATTACTTGCTTATTTTTATAAAATTTATTATTTGCAAATTGAAAATATTCATTAATTTGTTTTAATTTTATATCTTCTTCATTAGTTGCTATAAGTGAAAAAAGAATGCCATTATCATGAAAAGCTAATATACTTGGATTTATGTTATCATAATCAATTATTGAATCTTGCATTTTATTTTGTAATTCTTCAATAAATTCATTATATTTTTTTTCCCTTTCTATATTAAATTGAATTCCAGATAAAGTTTTAATTTTTTCATTTATTATACTATCAAAAGGACTAAATGTAAAATATATTGAAGTTTTAATTAAAGAATCAATTATATTTATTCTTAAATTTTGGAAAAATTTAGGTATTATATTATCTTCAAAAATTGTTGGGTTTAAATGAAAGCATTCTATAAATTTTATAAATTCACTTGATAAAAAATCTAAAAAGATTTTTTTTTGATAAAAATTTGGCTTGTAATCAATTTTATTTTTTATTTGTTGAATATTATTAATTAAACAATTATTTATTATTGAATTACATTCATTTTCACCAATAAAATTGTTTAAATTCAAATTAGGATTATTTAATTTTATTTTTTGATTATCATTAAACATTTTTAGGACTATAGAAATTGTTTGTATTTTTGAATCTTTAATACAATTTTTATTTTTATATTCTTTAAGAATTGGTAAATTATTTTGAGATTTAATAGTAATTTTTTTTTCTATTGGAATAAATTTGAAAATTTTATATTTATCAAAATAATTTATATAGGTATTAGGCAATTCTATTTTTATTTTTATTCTTGCATCATAATAATTGCAATTGAATATTTTTTCATTATATCCATAATATTTAAATAATAAAAATTTAAACAAAAATTCTTTTAATATATTTTCAGATTTGCTATCTGATAAATCAATATGAATTACATTTTCTTTATCTTTATCTATTTTAATTTCTTCTTTTAATCTATTGACTAAATAATTCCTAGTTAAATATCCTCCTATTGGGAAATATATATAATTTTGCTCATCATTAATAATATTTCTTTTAATATATTCAGTTTTTCCTGCTCCACAAATATCAGAGTAAATAATACTAATTTTTTTTTCTGATATTATTGCTTGTATTTCATTTAACATATTATTATCTTCAAATTTAAATATTTTATAATTGTTGAGATTTTCAAAAATAATCTTTTCATTTTTATGAGAAAATAATATTAAAAAAATACTTTCATTATTCTTTGTTCTTATATATTCCTTTATTTTTGAAAAAAGAAAAATTATTTTTTTGTTATTTATATTATCTTCATCAAATTGAAATATTAATACAAATAATGATTTTGACTTACAAGTTATAACTCTAGATAAAAAACTTATTATTTCTTCTTCATATGTTTCATTATTATATATTAATATATTAGAAGAAAGTGGGAGGTTTTTTGTTAATGAAAAAAAAATATTTATACAATCATATTCATATTGATCATCGAAATAACTTTTGATATAAATACTTTTATTATCATAATGTTTTTCATTTATTATATTTTTTGAATTTATCTTTTCTAAATTTATTTCATTATATTGAAAAATATTTTGAAAATAATTAGAAATAATTTCTAATTGCTCTTGAAAATTGTAGATTTTATTTTCCTCCATTAATCTTTGATTTGGCTTAAAAAATACAATATAATTATTAAAATAATAAGGAATAATCTTTTTAATTTCATCAAAATGATTATCCTTTATTAATTGATATAAATTATATAATTGCCTTCCATAAAATAATGAAATTATTTCATCTTCTAAATATTTTTTATTTAGATTATTCTTATCAAGCTTTTCTTTTTTTTGATATTCCTTAATAATATCTTCTAATAATTTATCGTTCTCATTTAAGACTATCATTTTTCCTTCTTTGATTATTAGTTCATAATCCTTATGATTATATAAAATATCTCTTTTATTATTTAATAATGAAATAAAATTATTAATATCGTTATTAATCTCTATAATTATTTTACAATTTCTATAATAATTATTATTATTATTTTCATCAATTGAATGACTAGCAACAAAATAACTATTTTTAATAAATTCTTTATATATGGGTAATATATTGTTTTCTATATTATTTTCTTTATTTTTTTCTTTATAGTTTTCTTTATTAATTTCTATATTGTTTTCTTTAAATATAATTGATTTTAGTTTATATTTTTCTTCTTCTTTAACATAATTTATATAAAAGATTGAATTTTTCATAGAATCTAGAAAATTTTCATTATTTTTGGAATCTGCATCTTTCATATTATTCAAATTTTCTATATAGATAAAGTTTTCCATATAATTCATTATTTTTTCTCTTTCATCATTTAATTTATTTAATATATTTTTTATTAATTCTTTACTAGAATCCACTTTCAGGTCTTCCAAAGATTTTTTGAGTTCTGTTAAATTGAATAATTTTAATGTTAAATGCTCATTTTTATCAGAATCTATAATGAATTTTTCTAGATATATAAAATTTTCTTCATTTTGCCTTTGAATCCATTTAAAAGAATTAGGAAATCGAGATAATAGTTTAAAGAATTTAAGAATTGTACTTTCTTTTAGATCCTTTTCTTTTTTTATATAAATCTCGAATTCTGATAAAAAATTTAATTTTTTTATAATATCATCAAGACTTCTTTTTAGTAGATTATTAATAAAGTTTTCATTTATCAATTTTATTTCATTATAATTATTATCATTAATATTATAACTTTCTAACAAAATTTTTAATCCTTCAATTACTTCGGCCACTGTAGAATATAATTCAAAAGTAGTTATTTCATTTCTCAAATTCTCTAATTCTTGTTTTGTTTTTTTTGGCTCATTCAAATGTTTATGAAAAATTTCATTTAAAATGCTTAATTCATTTGATAAATTATTATTTTCTTCATTAATTAATAAAAATTCCCTTATATCTTCATCTATCATCTTTTCTTCAATATTTTTTTTTTCAAATATTTTTTTCAAACTATTAAATTTTTCTTTACTTTCATTCAAACTCTTATCTTCATCGCCTTTTTCTTTTTCCTTTATTTTCTCGTATATTCTAATAAAAAACTTTGATTCTAAATAATCAATATCTTCACTTTTAATTTTATATTCATTGTAATAACGATTAATGATTTTTTTATATTTTTCATCTTCTTTAGCATATATATTATGCGTTTTCAAAAAATAAATACAATCTTTTATTTCTTCTAATTCTTTAGACTTTACTTTTTGAAAAAAAAACTCAAAATATCGGCTTATTTTTTCCAAACTATCAACTAAATTTTTAATACTATCAATTTCTAATTCATATTTTTGTAAATCTAATAAATTTCCTCCTTCAAAAACTTTTAAATTTTTGATTTTATTATAATAATAATGTTCTTCTTCTTGTTTATTATTTAATTTAAATTTCTTATAATTATTTACTATTTTAATTAAATCTTCATATTTATATGTATCTCTATTATTTATAGTTGTTTGGATATAAGAAATAGTCTTGTTTCCATATTCATTTTCGAAAAAATTATTTTCATTCATTTGCTCAAGTAATAAAAATTTATTATTTTTCTCTTCACTAAAAATAGTTTTTTCATCAATAACATATTCACTTAATTTTTTTAAAAAAGAAGATTGAAAAGTCTTATTATTTTTTGTTTTTTTGAGAAAAAAAATAGGGACCATATCATTTTCGTTTTCAAAAGTAAATATATCTTTTTGTAAATATTCTTTATCTATAAATGCTATAATTTCTTCTAGGTCTTTATTATTATGTTTATTTTTATTGATAAAAGCAATAATTATATTAATAATTTTAGATTTATCTATTTTATATTTTTTATAATATTTTATAAGATGAGTAATAATTGTATTGTTTGAAAATATTTTAACATAAAAAATATCGTTTTCAAAATCTTCAGCATTATAATTTTTTTCATCTTCAATAATTTTGGATATTAAAGATAATATTGTATCTATTTCAGATTCATTCAATTCATCTGGAAAAAGATCTATAAAATCATTTGTCTTATAAAATTTATAATTCTTTAATATTTTTAAAAAATCTTCATTTTTTTTATCATTTCTAAATAGATTCCATATTATTTTTTTGCTTTTATATTCATTTATCGCTTTTTTATCATCATCTTCAAACATTTTAATAATAAAAAATAAAATTTTTTTTTTTTCTTCCCAATTTAATGTTTCATCATTAAAATGATGTTCCAATTTTGATAAACTTCTAATAATAATCTTTCCTCTTAGATTCTTATTTTTAATTTCAGTTATTAAAAGATTTTTTATACTATCCAATAATTTTTTATTTGTTTCTTTAATTTTTGAAATAGTTTTAAATATTTTTAATTCTTCATATGTCATTCTTTCTAATGAACATAGTCCTTCTAAATTACCATACTTTTTGTATAAATCAAAATATTTTTCTATAATATGTATAAAATTAATAAAATATTTATTCTTTTTCTTTTGCTTTTCTAATAAGGAATTATGCAAATCAATTAATTTTGAGAAACTTTGACTTTGACAAATATCAAAATTAACTTTAAATACTCCTTTTAAAGACTTCAATTTTTTTATTTTTTCGTATATTATTTCGAAATTATCATCTATTTTTTGCAGATAAAGAATATAATCATTACTTTCTTCTAATATTCTTAAAATAGGAGACATATCAGAGGAATGCCTAAAAAATATTTCAGTTGCTTTTTCATCTAAAATTTCTTCAGTAATAAAGGAAGTTTTTTCTAATTTTAATACTTGAAATATCATTTTATTTATTTTTTCGTCATCTAAAAGATGATCAATTTTGTCTAAAGAAAATTTTATATAAAAAATAATTATTATTTCTAATATATCATTTTTATGCTCAACTTCTATTTCTTTTAATTTTTGTAAAGATTTTTCTATTAAAGATTCAAAAATATCTTTAAATGAGGAAATTAAATTTAAATCAGAATAATCAATGCTTTTGTTTAGAAAATTTAATTTTATATATGATATAAGTAATTCAAATTTATTTTCATAATAACTAATTATTAATATACATATTATTATTTCAATATTTATTTTTATTTTTTCTTTATTTTTTTTTATTTCCTCAAAATAATTGTTTATTAATTGAGTATAATAATTATAGTAATTTTTAATATCATTTTTTGTAATTAATAAATAACTAAAAAAGTACTTAAATATATTATCTTCTGAATATTTTGCATTAATCATATTTTCATATTTATTCCAAATAGATAAAAAAGAAAATCTATCTATTGATTTTATGGAATAATTAAATAGAAAAGCAATATTTGGTTTATCTTTAAAAACAATATAAATTTCATAATTTTTGTATTCTTCCTTATTCTTTTCTTTAATTGTTATAGGAATTATAACTTCTCCTTTGTCATTTGGAAAAATTTTTATTTCATTAATAAAAATAAAATTATTTCCATCATTTATTTCATTAGGTTTATTTATGTCACTATTAGTATAAATTTCAGAAATATAGTTTTTATCAAAAGTTGTAATGAAAAAGATTTCCATTTATTTATACTTTATATTTTTTAAAAATTTTAATTAAATATTTTTAAAACAATTAATTATGGAGTTTCCTTCTGCAATGGGGATTGGGGATTGGGGATTGGGGAT
>JAJNAB010025011.1:0-12715 GCA_023783335.1 Enoploplastron triloricatum | reverse complement strand
CCCCAATCCCCAATCCCCAATCCCCAACAAAATACTTATTACTATTAAATATATAATTTTTATATTTTGAGATTAAATATTTATTTAAATTATTTAAATTTTAAAATATTTTAGAATTTATAATGGAAAATAAATCGAATCATTTTGAAAAATACCATGACTTCTTGAATAAAAGGAAAATGTATAACAATAATAGATTATTGAAAGAAAATAAAAATAATAATTTTAATAATAAAAATAACTTTGAAATATTAACTAAAACAGAGCCTGCTTTAAATCTTAATATTAAAAATATAGAAAAAAAAAATGATACTGGCTCAGGATATTTAACATCTTTAAGAAGCCAATTTAATTCAAAAAATAAATCTAACACAAACCCAAATTCAGAAACTAATTATAAAACATTTTATACAAATGATTCTCATAGTGTAAATAAAAACATCAAAGTAAATAATTCTTATAAAAATAATAATAATTTCAAAGATAAAAAAAATAATGTAAGACCAAAATTAAATATATACAAAATGAATTTAAATATATTATTTTTCTAATTACTTTTATTTATAAATATAATAAATGAATAATAAAGATGAGGAATCTATTTCAAAATCAAGTAATATGTATGAAAACAAAATTGAAAATTTAAAAAATGAATATAAATTCCAAACTAAGAAAAAAAATCAAGAACTAGAAGAATTATTTGAGCAGATGGAAGATGAAAATAAGGAATTGAAAAAAGAAATAATCCAAACAAAATTTGAATTACAAGAAGAAAAAGATAAATCTAAAAATATGAAAATTAGTTTCTATAATATAAATAGAAATCTATATAATAATCAATCTTCAAAAGAAATTAAAAATTTAGAGACAAATGGAGCAGAATATTATTATATATTTTTAAATAATAATATTAAAATAATAAAAGAAAATAGTGAAAAAAAAATAATAGAGCTTACTAAGAATTATAATAAAGAATTAAAATATTTTGAGGAAACTCAAAAAAATACAGATTTAAATATAAAAGGATTTTTAAATAAAAAAGATAATATTGAAATAGTATACAATAAAATAATAGAAGAAAATAAAAAATATTATAATAAAATTGATATATTGTTAAAAGAGAATTATAATAAAGAAAAATTTTCCATAACTTTAAATCAAAAATATGAAATATCAAAAGAAGAAATATATTTTTTAAAATCAAGAATATTCCAAGAAAAGTCAAATATATTAAATAAAATAAATGAAATAAATTATATAAATAAAATAACTCATTTTAATATGATTCAAAATATTCAAAATGAATTAGTTGAAAAAAGAAAAAATTTTTATAATGAAAGCATTTTATCACCTTTTGAAAAATTAAATTTAATAGTATCTGCTGAAAAAGAAAAGGAAAAAAGACTTGATAGTCAATTTTATCAATTTGAATGTGAAAACAATATATTAAAAAATCAATTAAATGTTCTTAATAGAGAAAAAAATGAATTATTTAATAAAACAGCAAATTTTATTTTTAACAAAGAACAAATGATAACAGAAGGCCTTTTATATAAAAGTGAAATAAATAAATTAAAAAATGAAAATAAAATTTTAATAGATGAAAATAATAATTTGTTAAAAAATATAAAAGATTTAAATGAGCAAATTTTTAATATAAATAATAAAATTCAATTTGAAATGAAAAAATTAAGAAAAGATAATGAATTAAACATTAATCAAAAAGAAAAAATAATAAATGAATTAAATGAAAAAATAAATAGATTTTTATCTGAAGAAAACAATCATAATAATAAAGTTAATAATTTAAATGAAGAATTAAATAATATGAGAAAAAGAATAAGAGAATCAGATGAAAAAGAGATTAGCTTTCAAAATGAAATAATTCAATTGAAAAAAAAAGTTAATGAAAATTTAATTTTTTATAAAAATGCTGAGCAAAAACAAAATGCTACTGAAGAAATAAATCGTAGTCTTTCTCAACAATTGGAATTTCTCAAATCTGAAAAAGCAAATATAGAAAATGTTTCAAATATTTTAAATAATAAATATAATGATATAAATTTGCAATATACCAAATTAAAAAATGAATTATTAGAATCAAAGAATAAAATTCAAGAATTGGAATTAAATAACAAAAATTTGAAAAATAAATTATCGGTAATCGATAGTAGTCATGAATTACTATCATCAGAAAGTGAATTATTACATAAATTACAAAAAAATATAAGGCAAATATATCAAATACATTTTAGTAATATTAATTTAAGCAACTTAAGTAAAGATGAAAACACTGCAAATGAGCTTTTTATGTTAAAAGAAATAAATGATAGATTATCTATTAGAATTGTATCAAATAATCAATCTGCTAATTTCAATGAGGATTTCTCTGCATTAGAGCAAAGTAAAAATAGTCAATTATATGAAAATCTTTTATTATATTTAATTAATCTTAAATCACAAAATAAAATAGAATTAGTAAAATTATTAAATGAAAAAATGAATAATAATGGAGGAGATATTTCTCAAAATATGACTAATAATTCTTCTTCTTATTTTTTTAGTAAAAAAAATTATGATGAATTAAAGTTATTATTAGAGGATAAATATAAAAAATTTGAAGAAAGAATAAGAAATTGTATTACTGTTGGAGAATTGGAAGAATTATTAATTGAAATTAAAAATTTATATGAAGCTGTTATAGATAGTATTATACAAGCATTTTATAATTATAAAAGCGATCTTTCTTCTAAAAATATTTTGAGTATTCAAATGCCACTGGATAAATATCATCAAATTATTAATAATACAAATTCAAATTTAATAAATATTGAAAAATCTATAACTAAAAGATTAAGCGATATAAAAATCAAGGAGAAAAAATAGAAAGTGCACTATCAATTTTATTAAAAAGTGTAAATTCTATTTATTAATTTTTCATAATATTATTTTTTTATTAATTTTTTTATTTAATATTTATGTTAAAATTTATTTATTTTCTATGCATTTTTCATAATAATTTAAATTCATAATATAATTTTATTTTTAAAATATCTAATCTTATTATTTTATATAATATAATAATAATTATAATATATATTAAAAAAATTTTTATTTTAAAAATGATTGAAGAAAATGTCATTTTTAAAGAAGATAATCCTCAATTATCTTCAAGAACTTTGAGTTATTATGGAACACATCAAAGAGAAGATAAATCAAAAATTTTATATTCAGGAGGAAATCTTTTTTTAATTCATTCAAAATATGGAAGATTACAAACACAAAAAATGTTTCATGTTTACTTTCAAATTACAAGTATAATCGATTATGTAAGTTTATATATTTATTTAATATTTAATATATAGAGATTAAACCTATTAGAAATTAACAACGACAAAAATTTAATTTTAATTGGAACAGAAAATCATGTAATTATGATCAATTGTGATTTAAAAAATAGAGATTTTTCAAAAAGAAAGAATATTCATGAAACACAAGAATCAATAAATCAAATAAAATTAATGCATAAGCCAAATAGTTCAAAAGAAATATTAATAGTAGTAGATAATTCAGGTGAAATTGTAGTCATAACATTAGATTTAATTAATACCAAAAATAAAAAATCAAAATTAGATATATTTGAGGTTTTTAAAACACAAAAATATAATTCTAAAATAATTTTTCATGATAATTCACCATGGAGTGTAGATTGTCAATATCCATATATAATTATTGGCTCTAATAATAGAACAATTTTTGTTTTCAATTATGAGGAAAAAGAAAAGGAAAATGAAAATAATAATGAACCAAGTAATAATTCTATTATATATAAAGGAAATAATCATAATGTTCCTTATGTTACAATTTCTGATAATGGCTTATTCATAGCAAATAATAGTATCGATACAACATTTAAAATTTTTGATTTTCAAACAGGAGAATTAATTTGCTCTTCTAAAAATCCAAAATCTGAATGGGGATGGGGAATAAAATTTATTCCCAAAGATTTATTTAAAATAATAAATTTTGAATTTCAAGATGAAAATACAAGAAAAAATGATAATTTATTTAATCGAGCTTTGGAAGTTGCTGGTATGATTAATTATAATATAGATAATCCATCATCATATGATGAAAATGAAAATAAAATTTCATATGATGATTTGAATAATTATGAAAAGTATTTAAAATTGAATTTAATAGATAAATATTATGTATTAGCAACTTCTAATAAATGTGCTGGATTATATTCCTTTGATTTTAAATTACAAAATAATACCAATAAAAAAGAAATTAAAGTAATACCATTAGGAAAAATTGAATTATTAAGGATTTATTTAAGGGATTTATTTATGGATCAAATTGAAATTGATATAAGAAATCAATATTTGATACAAGGAATTAAGCAAAGCTCTAGATACGAATTTGTTTTCTATAGTAAAAATATGAATTTATTTTTATTAGGAAGTAAATCAGGAGATTTACATGTTTTTGAAATGAATATATATAAAGATGAAAAAAATAAACTAATATGTGTAGAAGATGAGCCTAATGTTTTAATTAGCTTTGGTGAAAAAATTGCAGGAATGAAATTTTTAGATAATAATGAAAATGGAAGATATATAATAGATATTTTTGTTTTGACTTTATCTGGTATGTTTTATTACTATAAAATTTCTCCAGATATTAATTTTTTGGAAAGCACTTATGAATAAAATAAATTAAATAATATCTTTATAAGCATAAATTAAAATAATTTAAAAAATAAAAGAGATAAAAAAAAATATAAATAATATCTAATATTTTAATCTAATAATTCTTTTCTTAAAAAATATTTAACCAATTAAGGGAAAATAATTAAATTAAAAAAAAAATTAGTCATCATCATCATCTTCTCCTGCATCAGGATCAATAGGTAGCCATCCATAATCTTGTTCAAGTAATCTATCCCAAACAGAACCTTCTATTCTATTAAAATCATTTGCATTATATAAATGTAAATAAGTCATAAAATCTACATAACTCCAAATATTATGATCTCTTTTTATATGTTTTTGATAATCAATATTTTTTAATAAGCAGCCATCTTTACTTAATTGGCAAATGAAACATATATTAGTTCTATCATTTTCATATTGATAAGTCTCATCTCTTAATGCTCCAAATGTATCAACAACTAAACCAAAAGTGACATTTCCCATAATCATTATTATTATAATAAAAAAAGTCATGTCATATATAAATCTACCAATAAACATTTTTACATCATGCTTAAAAGATATTATAGGCAATACATCTCCTATACCACCACCTGCCCTAGTTCCATAACTTATTAATACTAAAAAACATTGAAAAGAAGAATGGCAAAATGGTTCTTTAATATAAATTTCAGAATCATATTCCAAAACTTCGCCTAAATCAAAGACATCTCTCATATAAAAAATAGCAATATAATTATATACATATAATATTAAATAAGTAAATATTAAACAAGAAATTAAACTAGAAAATTTCTCAGTAAATGATTTAAATATATTTATTAATGAAGGAAATATACCATATAAAAATAATGTTTCAATAGATAAAAATAAAGGATGACCAACAATTAAAAATAAAACATCTAATATAAAAGAAAAAACAAAAATACTTATATCAATATTTAATATAACTGAGTCAACTACTGCTATTTTAAGCTTTGTAAAAAAGCCTATATCTTCATTTATTAATGTCATTGTTTCAGATAAATTTCCATTTTCTCTAAAATATTTTACCATAGTAGGATGTATAATATTTTGGGGTTGCTTTCCCAATTGTCTAAATATGAAATTTTTATCTTCTTTTATCATTATATTTCTTTGAAATGTAATAATAAATGAGCAATTGAACCAAACAAAGAAAGCAAAAAATATTAAAATAATTTTTACTACTATAATTATAACTATATCAACAAATCTTTTATATCGTATGGAATCATCAACATATTCATATTCGTTATAATTTAATGAATAATCTCTATAATAATGATACATTAATAAACAATTTTCTGTAAGAATTAATAAATAATTTAAAACTTGTAGCCAATAAAATGATATATTTGATAATGTTTTGAAAAGTTTAGAATTATTTATATATTTCATATTATACATCATTTCAAAAATAAAATAATCACAATAAGCAATCAATCCTTTATATTTACTTGTTGCTGAATCTCTATCAACATGATACAAAAAATAGGTCTTTGCTTGCTCAGATAAATGAAAAGATAAATAAGGTTTAATAAAAAATACTAGCTTTTTTCCATTATCTTCTTCTTCATTATCATTTTCATCTTCATTTTCAAAATTATCTTCTATATTTGGCTCATTATCTATATTATTATCCAGATTATTTCCTTCAATATCATCATAATTTATATTAGATAAAATAATATCATCATTTTTTAAATTGATTATTTGTTTTGTTATTTTATTTGTAACTTTGTTAAAATATATTTTTTGCTCTTCATTATTTGAATTTTCATCATTTACTCTTATTTCTACTCTAGAAACTAAAGAATTCAAAAATTTATAAACTGCTTTTGAAAATTTACTATTTATATTCATATTTTCCTTTCCTAATTTTTTTGTTTTTTTTTTTTCAAATTTAGATATTTTTTCTTCTTGAAATTTTTTAGTTTTATTTCTTTGATAATTTTGTTTTATATTATTATATGGAGTAAAATTTGCCTTTTCAAATTTTTCTTTATTCTTATAATCATCAATAATATTTTTAAAATTATCTTTATTTTGCTCAGGTAAAATAAAACCGATATTACTTTCTTTTAATTCATTTATAATTTCTGTATCATTATTATTATTTTTTTCTTCATTTTGATAATTATTTTCATTAATTTCCTCATTTATATTTTGGATTATTTTTGATTGGTAATTATTTTTACTTAATGAATTATTTTCATTTTCAATATTAGTAAAATGGAGAGGTTCTTCTTTTACTTGAACTTGTTCTAAATCAAAATGGTCTCTTAACATTGTTATTTTATAAACTTCTTCTAAAGTTGCAATAATAATGCATATTTGAAATACAACACTTATTTCAACAGAAGTTCTGAAATCATCTTCAAACATATATAAATTAATAAGTTTATCCTTATATGAGCTAATAGAATCTACATCTAATAAATAACTATAATGTTCATAATCTTTATATACTAAATTATTTATTAATTCTTTTATATAATATAATATTTCTCCATATAGTTGAATAGGACCTAAATGTTCAGCTAATAATAATCTGACAAAATCATTTTTATTTCCAATTTGCAAATATGCTTTCAATAATTGAAAATATTTGATTTTCATATATGCAAGCATTGTTTTTCGTAATTTATATTTATTTAAATATTCTTCATTTTCTTCATCAATATCTATTATTTTCATTGTATAAATTGATATTATTCCTTTTTTATTCATATATGAATATCCTGTAACAAATTTATCTTCTTTTTCTGTTCCAAAAAATAATTTTTTAAAATTTGTATCAATTATATATTCTAAATCCTTTAAAGTATCAATATATTCAATAATAAAGTCAATAATATTAGTAGATAAAACACATAATTTATCAAAACCTGATTCTCCTTCTAATGAATTATTTAGTTCCATTAAATGATATATTCGTTTTAAATTTAAAATAGCTGTTTCATAAATAGTGCATCTAGGTTCAACAAGTTGATTTTCTCTTTTAATAAAACTATTTTTTATCTCATTTATAATTCTATTTTTCTCTAATAATGCTTCATTGACTGAACTATCATTACTACTACTTTCTTCCTCTTTTTCATAAAAATAATCATTTTCATTAAAAATATTTTTATTTGATTCATTTTTTAATTTCATTTTTTCTTGTTTTTTAACTTCTCCTTTCAAAATATTCAAATGAAATTGAGTATTAAATCCTTCTCCTAATAATTGCAAAAATTGTATTGTTAATTTTGTAATATCAGTTATTTCAGCACATCTAGAGCATAATTCATATTTTTGAGATAAATCAATAGATTGAACTATATAATAATTCAATTCTCTGTTTAAATTTTTAAAAAAATGTTTATCATATGCCATTTCATTAAATAAGCTTTGAATATGCTCTCCATCATAAAATAATATTTTTGTCATAATGCATAATAAAGTTCGATAATTAGTAAAATTATTTGACTGGGTAGAATTTATAAAAGATTGAAATAAATTAACATATTTTTCTCCAAAATCTATTTTTTTATCAGTAGCATCACCTGATAATACATTTAAAAATGCCGTATCAGAAATATTTCTAAATTGTTCTAAATATGCTTCTCTCATTGTATTTAATTTGTCTTCTTCTAATTTTTGAGTATTATTACTCTCTGAATTATCAATATTAATTTCTATATTTTTTTCATCTTCATTATTTTGCCCTTCATAAAAATATTCATAATCATAAACTTCAATTAGGGAAAAAGGAGGAAAATTTGCTTCATTATAAACATCATATATTTCAAGATATTTTTGGAGACAATATTGCTCATTTATTTTTGTTATTTTAAATATATCAAATATAGTTTTAATAGCGCATGTATATAATTCTTTTTTATTAAATATATTAAATTCTCTATTGGTAATATAATAATAATCTTTATTGAGATTATTTAATAAATATTCATAATTTTCAGCAACAATAGAAGGCTTATTATTTTGAATATCTTCTAATATTTTAATAAATAACTCCTTTTTTTTAATGAATTGAACTAATAATTTATAATAATACGGTAAAATTTTGTTATAAATATCTTTACTATAATATATTGTTATGCTTATTTCTAATGTAGCAAAAATAAGTTCATTTACATATTTTTTAATATGATAATTATATTCTTTTTTAATTGAATTAGGAAAAGAATCTATTTCTTTTATATAAAAATTTATTAATATTATAAATTTTTCAATATATTTTAATTTATATATATATTTATTTTTATTAATTATATTTTCATTTAAATGATTATTATTATTTTGCGAATTAATATTTTGTAAATTTTGAATATTGTTATTAAAGGTGGTATATTGTGAATTATAAAAATTATTATTATTCATAATGGTATTCTTATAAAAATTATTTGAGTTTATAAAATTCTGATTATTATTATTTATAATATTATACTTTAGCATAAATTTATATTGTTTTGTAGTTAATAAATGCCTTTTTTTAAGAATATTAACTGGATCTAAACAATCTAATAAAAAAAAGGTTCTGATAAATTTTAGTAAAATACTTTTTTGTTTAAAATTGATTAAATTAGGAGAATTAATAAGGAGTCTACTTAAATTTTCTAAATCTATAAAATTAATTAATTTTTCTATATTTTGCTTTCCTTCTTCATCATTTTCATAAACATAAAAACTATTTTTTGTTATTATATCAAAAAATTGAAAATAATATTCCAAATCATATTTTCTTATTTCCATAAAATTTGCTAAATGATTATATATATTAACATCAAACCATTTTTGGAATAATGGCGGCGATAAAAAATTAAAAGGATTATTTTTAAAAATATCAATAATTTCCTCTTTAATTTTTTCATATTCATTATAATTGAATTCTTCATATAAATTATTAAATATTTCTAATCCTTCTTTTAATTGTATTTTATATTCAAGTAATAATTCTTCTGTTTTGATATGATTAACAAAATTTTTAAGATGATTTAAAAGACTTTTTTTAAATTTAAATAATGCTTTATGCTTTTTAAGAGTTTTAATATTTAATTTTCTAACGAATTTAGTTAGCATACAAAGAAAATGAATGACTACTTTAATTGACTTGACATTGAACTCTTCTGTTCTTTTTTTTAATGGATTTATATTTTTATTTTTATCATCAAATCTAAATCTATTTATTAATCTTTGAATAACTTGAATATTTTTCCCAGTTAAAATATATGCAACACCTCTTTTTGTCAAAAAAAACAAAGATAAAAAATCAAAAAAAATTTCTACTAATTCATAATTTATAATATTTGGAAAATGAATATTAGTCAAGAAAAAAAAACCTTTAAAAATAGATTCATCTACTTGAGTCATAATTAAATTATTTACTAATAATTCTCTCCCTTCTTCAATTAATAAAAAAGGACTATTTGCAAAATTAATATTAAATGAAATATCTTTTAAAATTTTTCTTTTTAAATTTTCAATATCATTATATGCTTTAATATTTTCTTTTTCTTGAAAATCTATAATAAGTTGATTATAATAAGGATCATTACATTTATAATCTATAGTTTTTTTAATATTATCACATGCTATTAAAATTTGTTTTTTTAATTTCTCATTTAAATCTTGTTCTGCTTTAATATATGATGAAGTAAATAAAGAATAATATCCATCTTCTAAACCTAATTTCAAATTATATAATATATTATTTGAATAGTTATTTAATTTCTCACACTTCATAATATCTTGATAAGTTTCATCATCGATATAATTACAAAAAATATAATATTCTTTAAAATCTTGTTCTGTAATATAATTTAATTGTTTTTGATAACTATTATCTGCCAAAGAAAATAAAGCTAACGTTTCATTATTTAGATTTATAATTTTATCTGTGAATAATCCTCCATTTTCAGGCATTTTTGTAGTAACACCAGTTGTTTTTTTTAATATATTTTCTTGCATTTCCAATAAATGTTTTTGAATGTGTCTTTCTCTTTTTTGCTCTTCTTGACTTTTTTTATCTAAACTTGGCTTAATTAATATTTTATAATGTTTAGTAATTAAATCACAATTTTTTAAAGCTATTGACAATAATTTACTCTTATGATCACTTTTTGCATGTATAAATTTTCCAACTTCTTTTTCATTTTTATCATTTAAATATTGTTCAATAATTAAGTCATTATAATTAACTGATATCATATAGATTAATTCAACTATTGCATCAAAAATATCAATTAAAGAATATATATTATTTTTTTCTTTCATTATATATTCATAAAATCTAGCATGAAAAGCAGCTAGACTATCAATTAATAAATTTAAATCTTCTTTGTCAAACATTAACCTTTTTAACATAAAGCATATTAATTTAAGCCCAATTTCGAATTCATCTTGATTCTCTTCAACAGAAATATAATGCATTCCTTTAGTCATAAGTTTACATATTTCTTCTAAAGCAAAAGATTTTACAGGAAAGTCTTCTCTTATTCTATATTTTTCATTTATTTGTTCAGTTAATATTGTTTTACTTTTAAGCAATTTTTTAAATGTTAATCTTTGCAAAACACTATTGCACATAAAATCATTAGAAGTCAGTGACTTAATTGTTCTAAAATCTTTTCTCAAATGAATAAATAATAAAATAAATAATAATCTAAATTTAATTATCGCACTTTGGCCATTATTAACTTCTAAATTTTTTATAACATTAAATAAGTTATTAAATTCAAAAGTGCTTACCATATGTTGATCATAATAATATGTTTTAAATTTACGATTAAAAGTATCTGAAAAAAGTTCTAATAAACTTTTAAATTGATTAATTATTGCTAAATTTTTATCTGAATTAAAATCAATATTAGAAGACAAAGCCTTATTAAAAAATTGACTCATATTTTTAAAAGCCTTTCCATTATAAAATAAAATATTTAATATTTGAACAGGCCAAACATCTATATTAGCAACTTTTTTATATTTATCTAAAGGAAAACTTAGAGCTAATTCATTAAAACTAGAGTGATAATCACTTTTACATTGGCAAGTTAAGATTCCATTAAAATTATTATATTTTTCTAATTCTACATGACATTCTTTATGACATTCAACTGTACATATACCACAAACTGTCACATTATGCTGATAACAATGATATGGAGGTATACCTAAAATGCTATCTAATTCCATCATTGTACAATTTACCATATCTTTTTTGTCTTTAACATCAAAAGAATGTTTTAAAATAGAACCGCAATAACAAGAAAATTTTTCTATATTTTTAAATTCTGTTTGAGCTAATGATTTTGGTATTTCTTTTAAAGTATCTCTACATTTTTGATGGCAAATATTATGACAATATGTGCATATATAATTTTTCCCTTTTGGGTCACATACTTTACATATAAATGCTTTTTGGTTAACTGGTTCTTCTCCAAAATAATATGATGTGCATGATTTTTTTGATATTAAGTCAGAATATTTAAAAGTTTTTATATCCTTTTTTTCTTGAATTCCAAATTCGTTAAGAAGACTTCTTTTTATTTTTTCTTGATTTTCTTCTTTATTAATAGTTAATTTTCTTGTTTTAGCAATTCTAAGTTTAGGATTCAATTTATTATTATTTATATTATTAATATCTGATAATAAATTATTTGTTGTTTTTATTTGGTTAGATTGAATAGGGCTTAGTTTGATATTATTCTCTTGGACTTTTATTCCATTCATAGAAATTAATAAAATTTATTAAATAAAATTTTCCAGTTTTATTTTTATTTTTAAAAATAATTTTTATTTTTAAAAAATAAATAATTGCTTCCTATATTAATCTTATAAATTGTTTTAAATAATAATTATATTAAATATTAAAAATTTTATTAATTTTTTCTACATTATAAATTATTATTTTATTTATATATATTTAGCAAATAATTAAATCTTAACCTTTGAATTTTAATGAAAGAATTAAC
>JAJNAB010025010.1:0-12724 GCA_023783335.1 Enoploplastron triloricatum | reverse complement strand
CAATCCCCATTATTATAATTATATAAAAAAATAAATTATTATAATTAATTTTAATTTAATAAAATATTAAAATTTAATAATTAATTTTTATTTAATATTTTAATAATAATTAAATTTATGAATTAAATATATAATAATGATTGATTAATAATTAATAATTATAATATGTTATAATAAATTTATGATATTCATGCCATACATCTATGATTTCTAATTCTATCAAGAAATTCTCCAATTCTTCTAAACAATCCAGAAGATTTTCTTTGCATATAAATTAATGCTAAAAATAATTCATATATACCTTCAAGAACTAAAAAATCAATTCCAACAGTGAAAGCAAAAGAATACATAAAAGCTTTATTTTGAACTTTCCAAACAGAATAAAAAGTAAAACTCATATAAAAAGAAAATGCCCATATTGCCATACTTATTAGTAATCCTATCATTGTAACAAAAGTATTAACACATTGCATATCTTCATATTCTTTTAAAACAATTAATTGTCCTTTCATAAGAACCAATTTTAGTAATCTTCTTTTTTGTCTTCCTGAAACTTGGAAAAAAATTGTAAAAAAATGCATAAAAGCATCCGTTATTAAAGTAGTATATAGTGAATATTGTAATAATAAAACCATATTAGAATCAACTGCTTTTTCATCATTTGTCAAAAAAACTGCTAATAATAATAATTCAATGGCTATTTCAGTAGTAAAAACAATTAATTTTTTCCATCTGGGGGCAAACATACTAATATTAAAAAATGGATTAAGAAAAATATTTCTTTGCAAAAAATTTTTTCCAAAATATTGACAAAATGAAAGGCCTAAATTAGCATATCCATTTAATCTTCTTTGATATTCTATATCTTTATTTTCAAAAACATCTGGTAATCTATTAGGATTTAATTGAGATATTTCTTTTTGTCCAATATTACTTCTATAAAAATTTTGTATTTCTAAATCTAAATATAAATCTCGTCTATTCCCCGTAGTCATTAAATTTTCTTTTTTTTTATCTTCATCACCTTTTTGCTCGTTCAAAAAATCTTTTGCTTTATTTTTTGATTTAGATTTAATTAATCTATCTCCTGAATTTATCGTTGTTTTACTATTTAAATTCAAACCAAAATCTGCTTTTTCTTTTGGTATTTCTTCATTTAAATTTTCGTCTTCTTTATCTTCATTTTTTCTTCCATATCTATCATTTTCTTTTAATTTATCTCCAAATTTTTTTTCAGTAATTAAATTTGGATCTAAATCTAAAGGAATTATTTTTATAGCTTCTTTATCTTTATCTTTTTTACTTCTATAAGGCAAAAATGCTTTTACAATTTCTTTTTTTAAAGATTCTAATAAAGTTTCTTGTACAAAATAAATACTATCATAACATCCTAAAACCAAACTAAAAATAATATAGCCACAAATTAATATTATAAAAGTTATTAATCCAAAATTACCATTATAATTTCCTTTCCATTTCATTAATTCAGTTCTCGGAACATAAAAAAATCTTCCTGAAACTTTAAAAGTAGCATTATTTAGTACAAAAAAAGTTGAAAATCTTGTTAAATGACTAGTATTAAATTCTATATAATTAGTATCACTTGTAAAATTTGTAAAAATAACTCCATTATCAACAAATTCTAAATTTTCAATATCATAATATTTGCAAGAAAAATTATATACACGATGATATCTTTTTATTCTTTCTTCAACAGTATCATCACTAACATAACCACTTTTATTAATATAAATAGGATCGCTAAAAATTGGATCATCTGGGGCTTTATAATTTCTTGGATCATATAATAATCTTTGTTCATTTATTTGGTCCAACCATCTATAATTTGTAAAAGGCATATCAATATTTATATAATTTGGCCCTGTGCAATCGGTTAAATCAAAAATTTTTCCGGTTGTTGCGTCTAAAAATCTTAATTCTATTAAAGGACTAGTATTCATTTTATATATTTTATCATCGTAACCAAAAGGGAAATTTAAATATTCTATATATATCATAAAAGTTTGGAAATATGGATTATTTAATTTATTATTTTCTATATAATTTAAACAAGTCATAAATCTTGGAAAAGAATGATATTCTTCTTTTCTTTCTTCGAAAAATTCCACTTCGTCAAAAGTTGGATTAACTGATTTAATTGATATATAAAAATTATCTGATGAATATGTATAACTTATTTGTGTATTTATATGCATATTACATTTATAATGAATTAAAGATATTAATTCGTTATGAATATATTCAAAAGCATTTTTAAATTCAGATTTATCTTCTTCATCAATTGGTAAATCTCTATAATTTAATCCGGTATTAAACATTTTTGTTACACGTTTATTATTTAATCTATATAATTCATAAGTATAATAATAATCGAGTAAATCAATATATTCATATGTATTATTTTCTATAGATTTTGGATATACATTTAAAGCCATATTAATAAATGTCTCCATTTGATTACTAAAAAAAGAAGGATCCTCACAAAAATATCTTGCACCATTGAATAAATTATGCATTATTTTAAATTCATAATATGTTAAATCTGATTGCATTGTTGATAATAATTTATTATATAATTCTTTATAAACATTAAGTAATTTTGCTCCTCCATTTTTATCTATATGACAATTTTTTCCTATGTATCCTTCGTCACATCTACAAACTAAAAATTCATCTACATTAATTGTACATTCGCCCCTATTATTACATTCTTTATTAAAAGTTACACATTCTGGCTCAGTTTTAACTACCATATCTTTATCAATACTAGGCCTATAAATAGTTTGATAATGAGAAGGCCTTAATGGCTTATAAAGATCAAAAGCAAATGATTTTAATACTTCAGATAAATGATATAATTCAACTGGTTCAAGTTGTCTATCAGGCAAATAATATTCACTTAAAGCATTTTCTAAAGAATAAATTCCATTATTTAAATCAGTAGATAATGTTATTTTTTTAACAACAAAAGTTTCAGCCAAATAATTATCTCTAATATTACAATATATTGAAATATCATTACTTGGTAAAGCATCTTTTTCCAAAGCAAAATTTGAAATTATTTCATTATTAGTACTCCAATCTTGCAAAAGAATTTCTTCTTCAGAATTATCTTCTTTAGCATAAAATTTATAAGTTAAATCCGTTTCATTTTTTATAGTATCATCAGTCCAATTTTGACATCTCATTAAAAATATAGTAGTATTATGAAGGCCAATAGTTGGAATTATTTCTAATCCCCCATTAATAGGATAAGAATTCATCGTTAAATTAAAATCAAAATATCTTACTGCTTTTTTTGTATTATTTAAAACATTATAAGAAGTAATTTCTAATGTAAAAATATAAAAAGTTCTCAATTCAAAAAATGAATGATTTAATGAAACATTTAAATTTTCTAAATTTTCTATAGTATTTGGTTCAAAAGGGACTTCACCATCTTCAAATTTTAAAACTTTTCCAGGATTTGCATTTCTAGTTTTTGTTGCATTAAAAATCCATTTAGTATAATATGTCTTAGTATTTATATATTTTATTTCTGCAATTAAATAATCAAATGTATTTATATCAATAGGAACATGCTCTTGATAATTTACTAATTCTACTAAAACTTCGAAATCAACGCACATATTTGGAATTAATTTAGATGCAACTAAGCCATAATCTTGACAATATAAAACACATATATGTAAATCTTCTACTAAATATCTATCATCTATACAAGATAAACAATTATTATAAGCATAACTCCAACAAGTATAACAAGTATAATGGCAATCACGACATTGATTCATATCATCTCTGGGATAAAATCTTGGCCCACAATCACTTACACAATTTCCATTTGGTGGATATATATATTTATTTTCATCGGGACAACTTATACAATTATCGCTAACATCACCGGGATATCTACATTTTGTTAATACTACTTCTAAACATACTTCATTTTCTGAATTAAAATAATATCCTTCGTTACAAATTAGTAAATCTTCATAATAGCCGTAATTATCTGGATCCACTATATTATATCCTATGAATCCTATAAGTTCATCATTATTCCTTTCAAAACTATAAGTTCTTCTATATACATAGCCAATATCATCTTTTCCTATTAAATTAACTATTTTGTATTTATAAGGATAAGTCATAACATTTACATATTCGTCTTGGCTAAATTCGCTTGTAATATATGTTATTAATCCAGGATATATTCCCGTTGACTTTAAAATATTTATATCATATAATCCAACATCATCAATTAAATTAATATATTGTGTATTAATATATTTAAAATTATATTGTTGCCATAATTTTATTTCTCTTAAAAATAAAAATCCATAAGATGCAGGGGTTTCCGGCTTTATTTCAAATGTAGTTACTTCTTGTCCTTCTCTTTCTGGATATGTAGTAGTAATTAAATCTGCTTCTTGATTATTTAAAAAATATTTTTTTGTTTGGCTTATATAATCCGTTCCGCATCTAATATAAAGCCAAGTATATCCAGTTATAACTAAAGAAATATATTCCGAATATTTTGCATCGTCAGTTTTATCAAAAAAAGCATAACAATTAGCAGTAAGTGTATTTGCTTTATTTAAAATTTTAATTTTATTATGCAAATGCCATTCTAATGAAACTGAAGTAAATTGAGAAACTTCAGGATTATAAGAATATATAAAAAGCCAAAATTCTATTGTTGATTCGAAATTTTGACTAACTGGGACAGAAAAACTGACATCTTTTAAAATAGAATAATCAATTGAAGGTAAATATTGACAATAAGTTTCTCTAGTTCTTTTATCTCTTCTTAACCAATATAATCCATGTGTCATATCGCAATTACATTGAGTATTATCAGGATTAAAACATTTTGTTTTACAATATTCATCACATGAAGCGCAAGGCTCTTCCCCTGGTATACTTAAATCAAAATATTTTGTTAAATCTTGACCACATGATTTAGCTATATAATCAATATAATCGGTTACACAAACCCCTGTAACCCCATTAATTACCTGAGATGCAGGAAGACAATCTGTTGCCGAACTTCCTTGTAAAGAATAATGGAGTATTAATCCCTCTTCTTTTTGGGCTGAAATTGCATGTCCGAATGAGCCCTGCATAAATGTATTATATATTCTTAAATCTGCAAATAGTGCAATTACTTCATCTCCTAAATATATATAATTTATTCTAGTTAAAGAATCAGGTAAGTTATAATTATTGATAAAAGGTATATCTTTTTTATTTACACTAAAGGTAAACATATGGGGATACCTTGTGGGAATTGGACTTTCCGCGACATATATTGCAATTGAATAAGGAACCCATTGCCCTAAAAGATCATAAAAAGTATTATATATAAAAGCAGTCTGTCCCTCAATAGTAAATTCTAAATTTGCTGTCAAAGTATTATATGATAAAAATGTATTTAATTTTAATTCCATAATATGTGGAGCAGTTGAAGTAGGATCTTGAATTACTCCTTCAAATTTCATATAAAAATGAATTGTTATACCTCTATAATTTGCAGTATTTAAAATATTAAATTGAACTTTATCTCTTGGATTTAAAGGTATTTTTAAATATCTTTTTCCTTCTGTATAAACACATGTCATTCCTTTTAGAACATATCCTTCCCTACATTTATAACAATTTGTATTTGCTTTTGAATAACATCTTTCACAAAAATCGCCACATTCTTGAGAAGTTATATATATTCCATCCATTGATGAAATAAATCTTCTTTTATTTTGATCTTCTTGCACTCCCCAATCAAAATTTGTTGCATAATTATAAAATCCATATGCATCTAAAGAATTAAAATTAGAGGATTCTTCATGAACAACATTTATAGTATCTTTCCCAGTACCTACAACTTGTTGTAATAAATTATAATTCATTTTAGATATTGTCAAAGGATAAAATAATTTTAGACTAAGAGGCCATTCTGTATAAAGTTCTATATTAAAATCTTGAATAGAATATATTGAAGAGCTTAACAATTCCCAAACTCTTATATTTCTATAATATGCAGAACCCCATGTGACATCCATTGCACCAGCTGGGGTACAATCTCCATTATCTTCTTTTGAGCAAAAACTAATATATTGTAATTCCATTTTTATTGATGAAGGTATATTAAGAAATTTAGCTTTTATATTATCTATATCAAAATTAATATATACATAGACATTTTGACCTAATGTTGCTCCTAATGTTGTTTTTATTACAATTTTATTCCATTCATAATCATTTATTCCATCTATAGTGCTTGAATAAATTGAATCTATTATTCTATAATAATATTTATTTTCAGTTAAATCTAAATAAATTGAATGAGGAGTAGAAAATAATATATATTCTGCAGATGCTGATGTTTGGCAATGATTTAAAATTTGGACTTTATCTAATTTGAACCAAAATTCAAAAAAATATCCACTTGGCAATTTTTCTTTGCTTTCATTACTTATTTCTCCATAGAAATTAGGTTGGTTATAGCATCTTGAAAAGAAAAAACCACTTTTTTCATCTCTTTCATCATCTTTTGCTTGATCAAAACACCTATAATCAATTTGATAAAAATTATTAGGACAAGTTAATGTTTTTTCTCCATAATAATCATTTAATTTAATAGCACCATAAGAATTAACTTTTATATTACTTTGTGGATCAACTCCGCATATACCTGAAACAGAACATGTACCCGGAACTTTTATTAATTTTTCTGTTGAATCACAATTTTCTGCACAATCTACCTTATTCGAAATTCTTGTAATATATTTATTACTTCTGCATACAATAGGAATTTTATCTTTATTACAATAATAAAATACATTAGCAGGCCTTGTATCACCAGTAGTTAGTTTACATAAATCTCCTTCTATAGGATTAATTATTCCAATAAAAGCAAAATTTGAGCATAATTCAAAAGTTTTTGAAGATGAAACTTTTGATGTACGATATAATTTAACAGTTTTTTGCGTTTTTGTAAATTGAGATTTACTTCCTGCATTTAATTGGTTAATTACATAATAAGTTAAAGTCATTCTATCTAAATTAAAATCGGCAAAATTACAAGCAAATACCATTGATTGAAGCATCCAATCTTCTCTTAATAATGTTAAATCTATATATTTTATTTCTTCAGCATACCATTCAGGAATATAATCTTTAAATAAATATAAATTTCTTATATAAATTCTTTTATCATTTGCTAAACCTTCTAAATTTAATTTTGAAGTTTGAGGGGCTCCATTTTCAACTTCACTCATAAAGTAGTGATAAGGATATTTATTTCTTACAGGTTGGTCGGCATTAGTCAAATCACTATAATATAATTCTTCCCTTATAATATCATTTTTATAAGGTTCTTCTTCTCGATTTCCTTTAATAAAATATTTTTCATAATAATTTGAAACAGAACATAAAACCCATATCCAAACCCCACTTTCACTTTGGTCATCTTTTAATAAAGTAGTTGAAGCTTTATTTGTTATTCTATTTAATTTATCAGAAAATTGAGCATTACTAATATCATCTGAATAATATCCTTGAGGTAAGCAATAGCCTAAAAGTTGGGTATATTTAATTACAGTTATTTGTAAATGTCTTTCCCATTTCAAATGTATACCAGCACCTACTGTTGATGAATCTTCAAAAAATATCCAAAATCCCATTGAATAACTCCCGCTATAACTAAATGGAACACCTGTAAAGGAAAAATCATCGATTAATCCCAAATCTGCAAAAGGTAAACATTTTTTGAGGTTTATATCGTAATATTCTCCATCTTCTGAGCATAAATAAATATATTTTTTACTGTCATCTTCAGGTATATAATTAAATCCTAAAGCACCAGTATAAGTGACATTAAAATCATTTGCAATTTCACAAATATCTTTTACAATAAAATTTTTATGAAAATCTCCATCTTTATATCCTTTAAAGTAAGTATCCCAACTATGCAACAAATAAGGAAATTTAGATGGAGTTAGTATATCCACTCTTGATAAAAATTCTGCATTAAAATATGCAAATTTCCATAAATGTATTTGTCTATAATATAAATATCCCCATTCTTCTAAAGCACTATTATCTGTTATTTCTAATGTTGTCCAATCATTATTAACTAAATAATTACCTGGAACTGATGGATTAATTCTTTTATAATATAATCTAGCTCCATCAAGAGCATTATTTGCATTTGTATCTACATCATTATTTAAATTTAAATAAAATGAGGCTTCTTCATAATTAACCGAACAAGATATGAAATTCCATTTAGCTTCATTTAATTGTACTTCTACTGAGGTCAAAGTTTCTTCATTTATATCAATGTAAAATGTTTCACATTGTGTATAATATTTATTAGATTTTTTATAAACTTTAATAGTATTATGTCCTTTCCATATAAAAGTAGATCCATCAAAATTCCCTGATTTATAATTATAGAAATAGATCCAAAATTGGAGGGTAAATTTTTTTGTTTCTTTTGCAGTTCTAATATGATTTATAGTTATTTTTTTGGCTTTTGAAAAATTAATATAATTCAAAGTCTTGCAATAAATGGAATATCCATTATTTCCATATACTGAGTCTGCTACATAGGTTTTTACTAGCATTTGTGAATTATAATTATAATTCAAACATGTACAATCTAATTTTTCTACTCCTTTACAAGCATTTAAACAATTTGAAACCGAATCTTCATAATCATTTTTAAATTCGCATTCTTTTGGTTGTGCATATCCATTTTCTATTTTTATATAACTATTAAAAGTTGTTGCAAAAGAATCAAATAATAAATCTTTTTCACCCCCACACCCAAATTTATCAGGGGAATTAATATCAGAATGATCAAAGCAATTTGATGCAGAACTTCCTGGAACTAAATATGATTTATAAGGCATTGGTATAGCAAATGGTGAAATTAAATTTCCATCATTAGTAGCATATCCATAAGTTCCTATTAAATATTCATGATAATATCTAACATTAAACATTAAAGCATATAAAGCTTTATTTATTATAAATTTATCAAAATATAAATTAGTTGGATATCTTAATATTTGAATTGTTTCCCCATCGACTTCAAAATTTATCATATCGGGAAAATAATCTCCAAATCCAGTTTTTGTTTTTTTTTTATAATAAGATAATGAAATAAATGTCCAATATCCAATTCTTTCCCTAAAAATTGGATCATTTGCAACTAATTTACTTCCAGAATCACTTATTAAAGATAATCCTTTTTTTGCTATGGATCCCCCACCAGTTTCAGCAAAAACTAAATATGTTTCATCACTATAATTAATAATTACAATTGATGATGTATCCCCATCAAATCCAAAAATTTTTATCCAAAAAGTTACAGTAATTGGATTTACTTCATTTCTTTTATAAACATTATCGGGAATTTTTAATACAGCATCTTCAGTTTCTGAACCAATAGAAGGGGATTTAAAATAATATTTTGAAACAGGTTCACAAGCCCTATATAAATTTAATAAATATCCTTGGGCACATTCATAACAATTACTTCCAGCATTCCAACATCTTAAACAACCGGTACCACATTGGGAAGCTTTCGGGGCTGTTGCATCTGCTAAAAGATAATATCCAAGTGAGGGGTATTGGGTTCGAATAAAATCAAATTTTGAAGAAAAATTATAACGTCTTAATTTTTGATTCCCCGCATTCATATTTTTATTCCCATCTTTTGAAATTTCCGAAATTTTATTATTTACAATATATTCATTTGTCATTGGGTGAAAACTTAAAAGTGAATTTATTCTAGAATTAAATTCATTTGAATAATAATTATCATAAAGAATTGTTAAAGGAACATTTGCTTTATCCCCATGCCATATTCGAAGTCCCCGATAATATCCTGTGGCCCATTGATTATAAACGCTATCTATAGCGTAAGTATAGGGAAAAAAATTTATATATCTTAATTCTCCTTGGCTTCTTTCTTTAATATGTTTAAATTCTATTGGATCATTTATTAAATTATTTATATAAAAATATTTATAATATGTTCCATCTTTAAATATACCATGAAAAACTAATTTATTCCATTCGTAAGGATGATAATGAGGAGTTGTATGGGTAGAAAAATCGTCTTCAACTTTTAAAGTTTTATATTCTGAATGAAGAAAATAAGCATGTACAACATTAGAATAAAAAATTAAATTTTTGTGGGTTTCGGGATAATAATATTTTCCTTGACGACTACTATCACTTAAAAAAAAATCGGGATAATACCAAAATTCAATTATATAAGAAGTTAAATTTCCATATTCTCCAAAACCTATGCCAAATGAGCCAGGATTATAAAATCCACTATATTGCAAATAATATTTTGTTTCTTTATTTTCACAAGAATAAAATAAATCATAAATATTTTCTTTATCCTCACAAAAAGGATTTCCATTACTCATATATTTATTATTCAAATTATTCATTGGCCCTGAATATAAATAATCACAATATCCCTTATCATCTGTCCATCCAGGAAATAAAATATATTTATTATTATTAATAGAACAATAATCTAAACTTGAACAACATACATCATTTTGGGTATCTTGAAATTGTGCACAGAATAAAGGTTTCTTATCATCCCAATTTATATCTCCAGTATTTCCTTGTATAGCTTTTATTATGTCTTTTTTACAATTAATATCACTATAGGCAGTGTTTGCATCTGGAAGTATTAAAGATTTGAGATTAGTAGGAGCCGATAAATCTAAATCTCTATTAACTATAGGCTCTAAAGCAAAATAATTAATACCATTTCTATTTTTTATTTTTATTACATATTTCTCTTCACCTTCATCTAAGTAATCAAATGGAATATGTAATAATATTTGATCTAAATCCAAATTAAAATAATTATAATACATAAATTTATATGATGGTGGAATATATTCTTGAAATAATAGAAAATATTTTAAAAATATTTTTGTCCCTGCACTTCCAAAATTTTTAATTTGAACAGTTAAAGAATTATCATCCCCAATTATATGTCTATTATAAATATCATTTTCAACATATTCACCTTTAGAAGAATCATAATAAAGATTTTCATGCCTTAATGCTCTTTCTTTTATACTTGCCTCTCCATTTACCATTGATCTTACATAATATTTTTTATGATCAAAACTTAAAGCACAAGTAGCATGAAACCATTGTCCTGATAAATCCCGACCATTAATATATCTTAATTGGTCATCTGATGGTATTACTCTGCTTAAAACATAATCGCTTTCCCTATCTACATAATTACCTTGTAAGGTTGTTTCAGATGTAATTTTTCTATATAAATCTTCATATGCGTGACAAAAAATTTCAACTGAAAGTTCATTAGGTATAATTGAAAGAACATATCTATCTTTAAGAATAACATGATAAATATTATAATTTCCATTTTTTGCCTTTGATAAATCAGAAATAAAAATCCAAAGACCCAAAGTTGATCTTTCATGAAATTCATTTTGTTTATATAATGGAACTTTTACTTCAATATCTTTAAAATTTGTTATATCTATATTATTTATTTCACAAGTAGTTTTTTTGATTGATTTATCGGGAGCTGTTAGTGGACCACATCCAAAACAATAATTTTTTGAATTATAATTTGTACATGATTCACAAGTAAAATAACAGGATTTGCATTCATTACTTTCACAATTATATCCTAATAAACAATTTTTTTCCGGGGTATTAACATTAGTATCACATTTTTCTAAACCATTAAATGTTCTTATAATTCTATTATCACTAATACTTGATAAATAAGGACTTGTTGAATCTTCTAAAACTACTTGGTAAAAAGAAAGATAAACAATATTATCATTTTCTTCTGTAATTACAAATTTATAAGTATCATATGTATTTACTACAAAAGATTTTCTTTCTTCAGACTTTTCACAATAAAAATTCATCGTAATTTTATTTGTTTGTGATAAAGTTGAATGAATTGTCATTTGAAACCAATCTGCAATATTTGTCATTGGAAAAGAACATATTAATTCTTCATCATTATCTGATATTTTTAAATGAATTTTAATTTTTGTAGGAGGGGTAGCAACAGTAGAATTATCGCAAGCTATAACTAATTTATATCTTAAAATATAACCTGTATTATGAAGGGTAGGAAAAGGAGTATCAAAAATTAATTTTTTGCCATAACATATATTTTCTAATAATTCTAATTCTTCCGAAAAATTATTTTCTCTTGTACTTTTTTTATTAATAATTGTTTTAAAAAATAAATTTGCTGAGCCACTATTTTTATCAAGTGTAACTCTATCACCTCCACAAGAATTATCTGGTTTATATAAAAACCCTGTTTTATAACTTACAATAGTAGTTAAAGGATCATTTGTAAAATAGCCTAATTTATAAATTTGCCTATTTTTTACATCTGATGAAAGATAAAGTGATAAATATGAATATGGAGAATCTGATGGGACATAATGATCAGGATATACTGTTAATTCACAAGAAAAAAAATGAAATAGTATTGTAAAAACTATAAAAAAAAGAATTTTGAATTTTATAGTATTCATATTTTTTATTTATAATTATAAATTATTTTTTTAAATAATATGCAAGAAAATAAATAAATTATTAGTTTTAATTTATTTTTTATCAATTACTTTATAATGGGGATGGGGATTGGGGATTGGGG
>JAJNAB010025009.1:0-12725 GCA_023783335.1 Enoploplastron triloricatum | reverse complement strand
TAATTGAGAGTACGATATTTATTATTACTCCTATTAGTTAAAAATCAATTATTTTAATTGTAACAGTTTTACAAAATTATAAAAAACATTTAAATTTATAATTTTTTTTTTTGATAAGAGTGTTTGATGGTCTTTATGTTTTTTCATTTTTAAATTTAAAAAATTTTTTTAATTAATTTAATAATTTATTAATTATTTATATGAAATAAATTTAGAAATGAACTAAATATAAAACTTCAAGAATATACAGCATTAATTGAGAATGAACTAAATGAATTTTTTGATAATATAATTAATAATTTTTTTGCAACTCAAATTAAAGAAATTTCTTCTTCTCAAAAAGATAATATTAATAATATTGTATTAAATTAATAGAACAATTTGAAATAAAAATGAAATATGAGGCAGAAAGAATAGTGAACAATAAAGGAGTATATGATTTAAATATTAAAAATATTTCAAATTATATAATAAATTATAAAGAAAATATAAAAACTATAGAATAAATGATTCTCCATTTGAAGAGCTTGATAAGCTTGATAATATATATGAAAAAATATATATAAAAATATTTTTATAGATTTAGTCGACAAAAAAACAAATAATTATTTAAATCTATCAAAAAATTTAATTTCTACTTTTAATATAGGTGAATATAAATTATTAAATTCATCTTTTAAAATAGGAGAAATTATATATAATTTAGTGGAATAGTATTGCAAATTATAAAATAATCATAAGAAAAAAAATTAAGCATAAATATATGGAATATTATGAAAAAGTGAAATCATCTTTTAATTTAGAATCGATAAATTCTGTGATAGAAAATAATTTTGATAATATTTATCAAACAATATTACTACCTCAATTAAAAGAAGAAAATAATTGTATATCAATTAAATGTCCTACATTAGATTCTACTCAAGAAGTTCAAGATACTGTACCAGATAATTTAGAATCTACAAGTTTTAATAATATTTATCAAAACTGACTTACTATCCAAATTAGAAGACCAAACTAACTGTATAAAAACTGAATGCCTTATATTTGATTTCACTCAAGAAACAAAAGAAGATTTAGGTAATATAATTACAGAAAAAACAAATGATATAAAAAAAGAAATTTCATTAATAAAAGGAGATAATATTGAAGTAAATATCAAAATTCAATTAGAAATATCATTTTCAGAAATAAATATTTTAAATCAAATTTATGAATCTTTAAAAGAATTTTTATCATTTGAAAAAGAAGAACAGCTTCCAGAATAAATGAATTTTTTCAAAATGTGATAAAATCGAATTTGGGGATTTCTTAAATAATGTAATTCCTATTTATGGAAATTCATTTTTTGAAAGAATTATTGATTATAATATAAATTTAAAAATTGTTGATTTACACGAAAATTTACATTATGGAATTAGTAAAACCATGTTATATTACCATACATTAAGTTTATTAAATAGTGATATAAATAATTTACCATTATTAAATGTATTGAAGCATGAATATGAACCATCTATTACTATAGTAATGCCATATCTTCTTTTATCCATAATTTTTTTTTCTAAGTAAATTCGGGGATTAGGCAATGAAATGTAAAATTAATGATGTAAAATCAAATTCAGAACCCTGAGTAGAAAGGACTTTTTGAGTTGCATAATTTGGTTTAAATATAGTTTCAATTGAACCTGGAGATAATTTATTTTTATTTTCTGGAAATTTTGAAATGAAATTATTTAAATTTCTAGTAATATTTTGATCAACTTTAACACTAGCAATTTTATTTAATTTATTTTTATAATACTGAATGTCTATGGGTATTGAAAGTGTATTAGCTTTACTTAATACATCAGTATTGCAGGCATAAATACCTTGCTCAAATTGTTTAGATATAATGCAATCTTCAAAATTTTTTATATTTTTTAATTCAAGCATTTTTAAATCAAATATAGCCTCAAATTTTTTATTAATTTTTGAAATATTATTGTTTATTTCAATATTAGTAAATCCTAAAGTTTCAGAAAATATATTTGCAAAATTTTTAGAAATATTTTCGTAATCATTAATAGGATTTGGTGATAAAATTTTACAAATACTTATTTGATCTTTATTAAAAGCTTCGAATTTATTCCGAATATTTATTATTTTTTCATTTTCCTCTATTAATTCTTCACCTTTTATAAAAATAAATCCAAATTTATCTTTTTCATGAGTAGCTGAACTTTTAAATATTTTTTCTTTCCAATCCTTAACAAAATATAATTGATCATCTAAACCATTAGAAAATACAAAGAAAGCTCTAAAAGGCCTTCCTTCTTTAGGCTGATAATGGAGATTATTGACTGCGAATTTCATTGCATTTGATAATGAAGTATAAAACCTATCTATAAAAATGCAATCGAATATTCTTTGAATTATTTCATCTGAATGAATTTCATTATAGTCTTTAATAAGTATTTTAAAATTTTCATCAGAAATTAATAATACTGAATAAGGAATTTCTAATGCATTTAGTACAATATTTTCTTTTGTAATATTTATTTGAGTTCCTTCTTGTTCATCTCTTTTTTTAGCTATATTTGTTGAATCTTCATTAATTATATATGCTTTACTTTTTGTTTCAGGAATTTTAATAAATTCAATAGTTTCAGATTCTTTTATTTTTTCTTTTAAATTCTTTATAGCATTATTCATTTTATATTTATCTATTTTTATATTATTTTCATTATAATAATCTTCTTTTATTTGATTTTGAACTTCTATAATTTCATTGTTTGTAAGGAGTGAATAATTTTCGGTAGTTTTAATGGCATTTTGTTTAATATATTCTCTTTTTGATTTTAATTCTGATAAAAGAGAATCGACCATATTAATTTTGCTTTCAGAATCATGAAAATTTTCTTTAAGGTTAAATCTTAATTTAATATCGTTAAAAAATTTCTCATTCTCTAATATTAAATTAGCCACTGAAAAAAAAGAATAGTAGCTTATTATCTCTTTTTTATTGTATAATGGAAATTTAGAATAAGTACTCATTTGATTGGTATTATTCTTTTCTTTGTTTGATTCTTCTTTTATCATATTTATAAAATTTTTCTTTTTTTTATAATCATTATATAATTTCTCAAAAGAATCATTAATTAAATCATTTATTGGATAATTAAATTCATACTTTTTTTCTTCATTTTTATATATTTTAATGAAAGGAATATAATATTCATTTTTAATAAGATGATGATGCTCTGCATCTATATCCTTAAATTCTCCTTTGAGACTTATATATTGAGTTTTTATTTCATTTTCCCTTATCTGAGGGATATGATAATTGATTAAACTTATTTTTTGTCTTAAAATGGAATCTTCTCCAGAAATTTCTTCGTTTTCTTGTATCCAATTTCCATCTTTTTTTGTGTGGTAATTAAAAATATCAGCATCATTATTAAATTGATTTATCAAATCAATTATAATTGTTTTTTTTAGCCCTTTTATTGTTAAATTAAAAACAATATTTTTTAATGATAGTACTCCATTTTGAATTATATTACTTTTTATTTCTATAGGAAGAATTATTACTTCACAAAAATCAAAAATAGTATTAACTTTACCTTTATCAGATATTAACTTTACCTTTATCAGATATTTTTATATATTTTTCAATATTATTAATATTAGATTCACAACTATAATCTTTACGATTATTTTTATCTAATTCAATTGGAATAGATATTTTAAAAAATATAATTTTAAATTTAAAGGTAAAATATTTTGATTAAATACAATTTTTGGTTTTAAAATGTCATTATCAAAGATATATTTTTGTTCACTATAATCATAATTAGCTAGGGAAAATCAAAAGGTATAATATTTGCATCTATAATAATTTTAATTAATAGTTTTTCTGTTAAAAAAATTGATAAACTACATTTTAATCTTTTAATCTTTTGAAAATTATCATATTCTGGATATCCAGGTATTTCTAAAGAAAATATATTTTCTTCAGAATTTATAATTAAATTAGGTTTATCTGTTTCATTTTCTGTTTCATTATTTTTATTGGGCATACTTTCTAAAAAAATTTTAAATTTAGATTTTAAATTAATATTATAATATTTAATTTTAAAATTGATGATTTCTTTAGGACTTAATCTATGTGTATTCAAAATAAAAAAATATTCATTTTTATCGTATGCAAGCTCATATTGTTCACAAAATATAAAAACTGATAATGGTATTAAATTAGCATTAAAAGTGCAATGAATAGTATTATTATTTATTTTATTTCCTCTAAAATTTAAATCACATTCAATTTTTATTTTTTGCATCTTTGATTCATCCTTTAATTATGGAATTAAAATTAATAATTTAATTATATTTTCGAGTATTTGAAAAGTAATTAAAGATTCGTTTATTTCTATTTTTATTGAATTATCAGTATTATCAACATCATTTAAGTAGGTAATTTTTTTTTACTAATATTCATTTGTAAATCTACATTTTTCCCTAAAAACGAAAGAATATTAAAAATTTTTTGTTTATTTTTATATAAACTTGGGCAAATAGAATCAAATGAATAATTTAATTCTTTATAACAACATTTAATAGTATTAATATTATTATCTAAAGCTATTATTGGTAACGATAAGAATTCTGATTTGTAATCAAATTCATTACAATTAAAAGCATCATTAAAAGTATATTCTAATTTTGGAATTGAATAATCAGATGAAAATATATCTTCTTTGTTATTTAATTGTAAAAAATTATGCCAAATTCCCTTCAAATTGACGTCTTTATCAATTTTGTCAATGAAATTTACTAATTTTTCCCTAAATATACTAAATTTTTCCTTGATAATGGTTAGTTTGTTATTTATTTCAGGAATTTTTGTGCTTCCCTTTGAAATTTTTGCATTTAATAGATCTAAAAATTCACTGTTGACTTTCAAATAATTTTCAATTTCCACAAAAAATTGAGAATTAAATACTTTTAAAGAATCTATATCATCTTTAAATTCTTTTTTATATGTTTGAAACTTATTTAAAACTTCTTCAATATCTTAGTCTGAATTTCAACCTTTTCTAATTCTCTAATAAAATCTTTTAGCTTTAATTGATTTTTGCCAAATAAAAGCTGCTCTGAATCATTTTGATTAATAGTATTTCTACTTCCTTCACTTTTATACATTTATTCCACTAGTTTTTTACAATCATTTTCCAAATATTCTTTCTTTATTGATAAAATATCAATTTTGCCTTTACTTCCAGTTGAAGTTGAGTTTTTGGTATCTTCTTTGAAATTGTTGTTGTAAATTTCATATTTTATTTTTTCTGGAAGTAAAAATCGTTTTTGATTATTTAAATCTATTAAATATATAATGCACTTTTTATCATAATCATCTTTTAATAATAAATAATATTTTTTTTTTATCACAGCATTTTTAAATGTTGATATATATATTGCATTTCCTTTTGATTTATCTTTTTATCATCTTCAATATTTATTTTATTTAATTCATCGTATTTTATTACATCTAATAAATATTCATCTATTTCTTTTTCTTCTTAAATTAAATATTTATTAAATTGAGAAACCTTATTTTTTATAACAGTTTGGTGTTTTTCAATATTTTTATCCATTTTTTTATTATATATTTCATTGATTAATTCCCTAATTTTTAAATAATCATGTCCTTCAGATTTTATTTTTGATTCTATTTTTTCTCCTTTTTCCTTCAATTCCTCATATATTTTATTATAATTATTATAATCACTTTTTATATCTTTACAACGATTTTTTAATTCTTCTTCTTTAATCACATTTTGTTCATTTATAAAATCTTGAAATAGTTTTAAATTTTCCTTTTTCGCCTCAGCTATTAAATTAGATTTAGAATTACCAATTTTATATTTTATTTCATTATAACTTTCAACAATATTAATTTCTTTTTGAATAGTTTCAAATTTATTATTCAATTCTTTAAGTATTCTTTCGAAAACATAAATGCTTGGATTATATAAAAATTTTGTTATTTCAGAAGAAGTGATTATTTCTTCTAGCCTATTTTCAAAAGTATAGGTATAAATTTTTTCAAGTATATCTTCAATAGTTTCCCTCTTTATATTATCTAAAGTTTTATTTTCATTCAATTCATTTTGATTTCCATTATCATTGCAATTATCTAAAGCTATTTTATCTTTATATATTTTACATTCATTATCATTGTAAATATCTATAATTTTTTTATCTTTACATATTCTACATATGAAATTATAAATCATTTTTAAATTATTATTAAGAATTTTGTCCGACACATTATTAATTAAAAGATTTATCCATCCTGTACCTAAGTTGTTATATTTATTGGTTGTTAATTTTTCTTTTATTAATTTAAGAACGACTTTATTAATGTATGAAGAATAAGAATTTTCATCTTCAATGACAACTGAATATGGAGATGATAAAATTCTAAAAATAAAAAACCAAAATGGAATTTCCTTTGTATTGCCATCATAATTGGGAAATTGAGCAAAATATTTATTATATCTATAGCACCAAAAAGTAATAGTAGGATATTTTTCAATCTAATCTTTATTTGTTAACCATGAATTATAATTCACTTTATCTGGATATCCATCTAATTCTTGATATTCTAATTCATATTGAATTTAAATTGGATAATACTACTGTGCACAATCTTATATTTTGCTCTATTTTATTAAATTCTTCTTTCAATATATCATTCTGATTTTCATTTTCACATAAATTTTTTGTTTTTTCTTCTTTATTTTTAAGTAATGATAATTTTTGTTCAAATAATTTTTTTAGTTTTTCATGTTCTGATTCCATAGTTTTCGATTGAATGTCAAATACATTATAATATATAATTTTTGCTATTTTATCCATACATTGTTGATGAGAATTAAAATCATCATCGATAAATTTGGATAATTCATTTATATTATGATCAAAAGTATTTATATTATTTAATGCGGGACCTTTTATGATTTCATTATTTTCTTTGCAATTAATATATAAAAATAGCATATCATATTTACTAAATTCAGGTAAATATAATTTTAATTTTATATCTATTGACTTAGCTAAATTATTTCCCCAATAAAATGTTATATTATCAATTTTTTCCCTATAAGCAAAATGATTTATTATTTCATCTAGCTTATCTATATATTTGAATAATTCTGAATCTATTAATCTTTTTATAAAATTAGCATTAAGAGATGAAAATATATTTTTATTAGTTTTTCTATCAATACCTAAAAATGAACGATCCCATATATAATTTCCAACTTCATACATCTCATCGTTTTGAGATAATATTTCTCTTGCGAAATATTTTATATCATCCAGTGATACATTATTATCTATTTTTTTCAAAATTTGATAAAATTTGGAATACCATAAAATTTGCTCTATTATTTTCATTTCATCAGAATAATTTCCTATTTCCTTAAATAATGGCAATGACCAATTTAAAATATTTTCATTTTTTATTAAATTTTTTTCTATTTCTGTTGAAATAAAATTATTAATTATGTTTTTATATTTTTCAAAAATTTCTTCCGCTAAAGTTACATCATAATAAATACGATACAATTTACTTATTAATTTACCCTTAAATTTATTCGAAATTTCATCTTCAAATTTAGTTTGTTCTAAATAGTCTAAAATCTCCTTTTTAAATTTTTGTTTTAGAATTTCCATATTTCCGTCAATTTTTTTCCTTCTTTTTGGAATTTTATTTCTTTCAACTTATTATCCAAGATATCTTTATATTTTTCTTTATTAAAAAATTCTCTTTTATTTATTTTTAATCTTTCCATTAAAGATTTTTCCCTTTTAAATTTTCTTTTTTAAATATTTCCCTAACAATATTTGTATATACATGGGGTAATATGGGTATAACTAATTTTTCATCATCAGAATATTGGCTATCTAATTTATTATCAAAAGATGCATCCATTAATTTTGTTGTAATTATAGTAAAAGTTTCATTTATAGGTTTTACTATTTCGCTATTATCAATATTTTTAATTTGGTATTTATTTAAAGATAATTGTATTACTTCATATATCCAACAAAATGTCTATAAAATTTATGAATTATTTATTATTGTATAAAAAATATTAGTCATTTTTTTCCATATTTCAATAGTTTCTTTTTTATCATATTTTGGATTCAATAAAATATAACTATAGATAAAATGAAATATTTTGGCTTCATATAAAGAGTAATCATATGGAGTTTTAAATGTTTTTGTTTTTGGATCTTTTTTATATTTGTTATTTTTTGTCTCAGTCCATTTTATTTTATTAATTAAAATTTGATTTATACAGTATAAAATAATATTTACAGGGATATTCATTGCAATTAACATTTCAATAATAGATAATTGAAATTGTTTATCTATATAAGCATTTACTTTTCCTAAATTATTATTTAAACCTTTTTGCCAAAAACACCATATATCTAAAATCTTTTCTATAAATTGAATAGAATTAGAACAAAATAAATTAAAACACATTTCTTTAATTATTTTTTTAATAGGATTTTGCTTTATATTTTCTTTTTCTATTTTTAAATCTTCTGTGGAAATGTTATTCCATGAATTTATTTCTGTTGGGGTTAATATACCATTTATATTTAGGAAATAATCATATACTTCATATTTTACACTTTGATTTACCCATGTAAGAATTAAACTATTTAATAAGACATATATTTTATTATTATATAAATTATTTGGAATAAGTGATATATCTTCCTCTTTTTCTGATGTTCTATTATCAGGTGATGGATTATCTTCAGAGAATGTAAATATATAATTTCTATTATTTTGTGTTTGAGTAACTAAATTTTTTTTGAATTCAATCCAATTTCCATCAAATTCATTTGTATTAATATTAATTCCAATATTATTTATAATACAATATAAAGTTGAATTATTTAATGTTAAAGATTTAGATTTATTTTTTTTAAATATATTTATTGGTCCAAATGATAAAGAAAGATTTTCCTTTTTTTCTTTTATATTATCTTGGTCATTAAAATCAAGACTTAAAAAATAGAATAAAATATCTTTTATTCCTTTTAATATAAGTAACACATCATTTTCATCAAAACTTTTATATTCTTTATATTCTTCTAAATATTTCTTAAATATAAATTTATTATTTTCTTCATCAAAATGACTAAATTTTTCAGTATCTTTTCTTCCTATTTTTTCAATATTTATAATGCTTGCTAAATAATTTGTTAAAGAGTAAATAAAATTTATACCTAATCCAAAAATATTTTCAAATTCCTTTTTTTTTCAATTATAGAACTGAATACTGGTAAACAATTTTTTGTGAAATTTAAAAAATTTTTCCTAACAAAATAATATCCATTGTCATACCTTTTATTAAAACTTTGGTTAAAACATCATCTTTTAATAAAGAAAGAATAATATTTTTTTTGACTTGATTATAATTTTGGGAGAAGTATTAAAATCTAAAATTGTAATAATTGCTAATAACTGCATTTGCATAATTTCATCATTACTTTCAATTGCTTTATCTAATAAATTCAATAATGATATATTTATTTCATTAGCTACATTTATTAATAATTCTCAATCTGAAATAATATTTACTAAGAATTCCAAAAATTCGCATATTACTTCATTTACTCCATAACTTTCCTCTTTGAATTTATTATTAAAATCATCTTTACATCTTGCTTGGGTAAATCGTAAAGCAATATTTATTAATCAAAATAAATAATTTAAGGTTGCTAAAGTTGGATTTCCTATTTTTTCTAAATTAAAATTGTCAGTATCTATGGCTTTTTCATCTATTAAAAATGAAATAATAGGTGAATTTAAAATAATATTTTTTAATCTAGAAAAATCCTTGATAATAATAGCTGTATCATATTCTTTTTCAAAATAAATTTGTTGTTCTTCAAATAATAAATTTATATCATCACTTAAAAAAACACCTATTATAGGATCTAATATGTTATTAAATCTTTGATTAACTTGATTAAGCTAAGTTTTAGATAAATGTCTTAATAAAGGATTTGAATCACTTAAATCTAAATATGCATGTCCCACTTTTAAATAACTCTGAATCAGGCCTAAATTCATACAATAATTTCCAAAATTCACTAAATAGCTTTATTCCTTCAACATTATCATAACTAATTGTTTTTAAAATCATTTTTTCAAAATTTTCCTCATTTAATTCAATTATTTTAACTAATATATCTATAACAGCTCTTTGATTATTTTGTTCTAATAGTAATAGATATAACTTACCCATTATTAATTCATAACAATTATATTGTACACCTGTTTTTTGTATTATATTTTGTAGGACTTTATCATCTATGACCGTTCTAGGGGCTTCAATATAAAAAAAATTATATTCTATATTTTCATAGATTTGACTATTATTAAATGATGAGGAACAAAAATCTAAGAAATAATTTGATACTTCAAATAGTATTTTTATGTTAATTGAGGAATAAAAAATTAATTTTTCTAAATAATAAACCCATAATGGTAATATCCCATTTTGTCTTGAGTATTCTTGCAATCTCAAAACTAACTCAGAACATTGCTTCAATAGGCTTATTTCATATTTTGTTATTTGTATATCTTTAGTAATTTTAAAATACTGACATAATACATAAATATAAAATTCTTGATAATTTAAAATACTTTCAGTTAAAGAATCAATAATTTTCGAGTCAATATTCTTCATTTTTAAAATATATTGTTAAGATGAATATTCTTCTATAAAATATTTTTCTTTATTTATAATATTTTTTGGATTATAAAGAAAATCATCCATATTTGATACTGCTTGAAAGACACTAGGTCTTGCCTTTTTATATAATTAGTATTATTATCATCCAAATTATTTTTTGTATTACCATATAATTGTTTTGCTATTTGATTTTCAAATTCTTCATTAGAAATTTCTTTCTTTCCTTGTAGACTTTTAATAAATACAAGAATAATAAAACTATATGATGAATATCTTTTAAACTTTCTCTATCAATTATTTTTTTTTTATAATATTTAACAAATGTATAATTATTGGTAAATAATAAATATTTTTTGCATCATTATCTTTAATATCAATGAATAAAAGGCAAAATTTAAATAGATCTATATTATCATTTATTTCACTTAATAAAATATTATATAAATTTTCACTACTATTTTCATTAGAAGGAGTACTTCTGTCAGAAGTTTCTCTAGTAGAACTTTCGTTTTTATTATTTTCTTCAATTTTTTCTATTCTGTTTATAGCCTTTAATTTATCAGCCAAAGAAATCCATAATAATTCAATATTTTTACCTTTTTTTTTAGTAAAACAATTACTGATTTTGCTTACTATTTCATTTTTATGAACATTTTCAGAACCATTTAATTCTATTTGCCAATAATTGATAACACATTTTAAAATATAATAAGATATTTTTGATGATAAAAATTTACCAAACCTCGCTATATTTCAAAAAATCTTTCCAGAATTATTAATTTATTTAGCAATTCTTCACTAGAATAATTTTTATGATAATTAAATATATTTTTAAAAGCTTCTGCTACTAAATCTATTATATATTTCATATCTTCACTTTTATAATTTACATCATCATTAGAATCTTTTATATTTAATACCCAATTATTTAATCTTCTAACAACTGAACTTTCATTCCTTATTAGTAAATGAAGTATATTTATTATTAAATTAATTTTAGCTTTATCTGTTATTATATCATTATCTTTAGTTAAAGGAAATCTAGTCAAAATAAAGTCCATACCAATTCTAACTGTAGGTATTTCTTCTTCTTTTATTATTTCACTTAATGCATTAACGACAGTAGTATTTATATTTGGATAATAAATTTCAATTAGGCTTATTTGCTCTTCTTTTGGTTTATTTTTTAATTCGGAATATTTTATAATTTTTTCTACCAAATATTTCATACCACTACTTCTTAAATGTTTATTTCTTAATAATAATGTCCAATAAGAACCAAAAAATGTTTGTTTATTATTTAAATTATTTAATTTAGTAATAAAGTCGTCAAAAGCCTGAAAAATTAATTTTGTTGTGGATTCATTATTATCATCTAACCCAGGTATTAAAGAAGCTAATAATCCAGGGAAACATAAAGTTAGTTCATCATTATCTATACTTAATAAATTAAGTTTTACTATATCATTTAAAAATTTTTCTTTATTTTGAAGGGATGTATGTGAAAAAAATGGAAATAAAACACTACAATATAGAGCTAAATTATCCATTAAATGCATATCTTGTTTTATCATTATATTTGTAATTATAATTATATAAATTTCTAGAACAACTTCATGGACCCCATTAGGGAATTCTGGATTTAGACACTGGGCTAATCTTTTAGCTAAAATATTTTTAATACTTAATTGAGAAAAATCTAAAAATTTTTGGTGTTTATCTAAAAGAAATAAGATTTCTTTGGTTGTTGGAAGTAAATCACTCCATGCTTTTGCATTAGCTGAAGAATTTAGAATACTTAATAATTTTTCTCAAATTTTGCATCCATAAAATTTTTATTTTTATTTTTTATATATTATATTATTTTTTATTGTTATAAATATTAATTATTTTTAATATAATTAATTAATTAATATTTTATTAAAATTAATACTAATTTATGGGGATTGGGGA
>JAJNAB010025008.1:0-12726 GCA_023783335.1 Enoploplastron triloricatum | reverse complement strand
CTATTTTCATTAATTTTTTCTGAATTATCATCTATTAATTGATTTTTTTCATTTAATTGTTCATCTAATGTCTTTACTCCATTTTTTTTTGGAATTTTTGCTCTAACTTTTAAATCTTCTTTAAAACTATTACCAAAGTATCAGAAATTCCCACAAATTTAAAATTAATAAAAAATTTATTTATTTTTATTAAATTGCTTCATTAAGAATGAAAATGAAAAATAAAAATATTTTTATTACTTTCTTATTATTAATAATCATTTTAACTTTTTTCCTTATTAAATGCGATATAAAAATATTTCCAGATAATATTGCCCCAGGAGATCCTATTTTCAACACTTCACAAGTATATGGAACTACAAATGAAAGATTTTATTATTCCTTAGGCTATTATACTGAAAAAGATACTGAATTTTATAGTAAAAAATATGGAATTTATTATGAGCCAGTTAAATGTAATAGCGATTCTTTAGCTTATAATGATAATAGTAATATATTTGTAGGGCAAACAAATATAATTGAAAACTTAGACTCAACAATAAATAAAAAAGCAAATTTTTTTGAAGAAATTGAACTTTTTAGAAATACAATGACAGGAAAAAATATTGAATGCCCCTCTAATTTAAAAGTAATTCACGATGTGAATTTAAAAATAACATATATAATTCCAGTAATTGCTTCCACTTCTACAAAATTTACAATACATGTAAAATTAGATGATACAATAAAAGATAAAATTTGTGACTTACAATTAGAAGCTAATAAATTAAAAATTGTTCAAATAGATATAAAAACCCAAATAGATAATCTTTTAAATCAAGAAGTAACAATGGTTTTTCGTTGTACAGATGCAATTATAAATACAAATATAAAATTATCAGGAGATAAATATCTAACATTTATTTTTAATTCCGAAAGTACTACAGGTCAAATAACTTTATCAAATTTTAGAATCACCGTCGAAGACCTTTTTTCAAAAACCGGAATTAAATATAATAAAGAATTAGATAGAAGTAAAGTTGGATTAACAACAGACGAAAGTTGTAAAACTAATTCCGATTGTTTTAAAAAGCATACATGTATTGGGGGTTTTTGCCGTGCTTGCCATTATTCTTGTGCAGAATGTAACCAAGATTCTTCAATAACTATAACTTCTTGCACAAAATGTGGACCTTTAACCGAAGATCATGAAAATAGTCCAAGCCAAACTAGTGGAATTTGCCCTTTAAATTATATAGATTTAAGCCAATTTAGAGATATAACTGTAAATATAATGCCAAAAGGTAATGAATATAATGATCGGGCAACAATTGGTATATGGTTATTTTTTTCAGATTTAACAAATTCAAGAAGTTTAGAAAATGATATTTATCATATTGTTTTAGAAAATAGAATTGTTATTTCTTTAGTCCCAGGTGATAATGTTTTAACTACATATTGCCATGCTTATGAAGATTTATATAGAAAAGTTACTTCTGATACTTTTTTACATAGTAGTTATACTGATAAAAGTTCGGAATATGTTGTTTCTAAAGTTATTCCGGATGAAAACCAACTTAATAAAATGGATATTGAAACTATGAATGGAAAATGGTTTCATATATCTTGTGGAATTTCTTTATGGCATAAGCATTTATATTTAAAAAGTGTTGTTAATGGGCAAATGAGTTATAGTCAAAAAAAAGATTTAAAAAAGGAAAGATTATATCCGGGATCGGGGATTGTCTGAAGAAAATATAGAAAATGATAATTATTATAATCATATTATAAATCAAGGTGAATATTTATATTTAAAATTGAAAAATTTTAGAAATTCTAATGCAAAAATTTATGCAAGATATTTAATGCTTTTTAAAGAATTGATTCCAATAAATATGCAATATATGTATTTTAATTTTAAGGATGAATTAAATTTTAAAGAAATTTTATTTCAAATACCATTTGATGAATTAATTATAGATAGTAATTATCAAATAAAAGGATATCAATACGATCAAGATGGCATTACTTCACCAGTTTCAAGAAATATTATTTTAGAACTTAGTCATTATGAGACTACAGATTTTAATCCTGCATTAAATTTTTATCGCTTATTATTAAATAATCCAAATTATTCTTATAATCAAATAGATTTAAAAGAACCTTTGGACCCTCCCAAAACGATTGAAAGAGATTTAAAGGATGATGATCCTTCAACAGAAAATTATCAATATTTATATGATGATAATAAAATATTAAATTGTAAAGATAATTATTATTATAATCATGATACAGATAATAATAATATAAAGTGTTTAAATACATGCGATAATTCTATTGGGAAATTTATAACTTATCCAGGTATTTCAAGAACAACAGGATATTGCGATTATAAATGTGAAGATTCTTTTACTTGTAATCAAGATCAGTTATCGAGTACTACAGCTGATGACTATGATTATGAAAAAACAAATTTTTGTTCAAACCCCAGTAATGCTTATAATTTATTTTATAATTGTATAAAAAAAGGCCTACATAAATATTATCTTCAATATAGTGGGTTTTATAATTCTCAAACAATTGAAATTAAATTAACTAATCCTTTGAAATCTTATATAATAGAATTTTGGTTTTATCCAGATTTTTTCCTAAGAGCTAAAGCACGTGAAACTCAATATAGTTATCCAACATATACAAAAAATTTTTTTTTTCATTCAAATGTAATAGATTGTTATTTTTCCCAAACAGATAGATTAGTTCCTTATATTTATGATTCTTATAAAATTATTAAAATAACAAAACTTTTCAATTCAAATGAATGGAATAAATTTGTAATTTTTGGAAAATATTATTCACAAACACAAGATTATTCAAAAACTGTTTTTGTAAATCATGCATTTGATCAACCTTTTGAATTTGATCTTTCTAAAGAAAATAAAGCAACAATTTTAGAATCAATTACCTTTTGTGAAAATAAATGTCAAGATATTAATAGCGAAAATATTCATTGGACAACGGGATACTATAGGGATTTAAGAATTTGGGATGGGGATATGGCCAGTTTTTCCCAAATTATTCAATATAATAATTTTTACCCACTAGAAAAATTTCAAATAGGGGTAGTTTCAATAAAATATTATTTTCCTTTATCTGATGAATATATAACAAATAATAAATTAATAGATTTACAAGGAAATAATGTTAAAATAACTGTAGGAGATTTTTTTTTGAAAAAATATAATTATGGTTGGAAATTTGATATAATAGCTGCAAAAGGGGAAAAAGGATATTATTCCCAACATGCTTCAGATCCAGCTTTTATTGATTCATGTGATATTGGATGTGCAAGATGTTGGGAAAGAAGTTTTTGTTATGAATGTATAAATGGATATTTTTTATCTGGAAGAAAATGCATTTTAATTCAAAAATATTATTTCAGAAATCCTACTGGCACAGATAATGATGTAACTCTTGAATATGATGATAATGATGCAGTTACTATTTGTTTTTGGACTAAGCCTATGGGATTTGCTGATAGTGTAAATTATTTAATGATGACTTTAGGAAATAATGAAAAAAATTTAAAATTATATTATTCTGCAAAAGAAAATACTCCTGTATATGGGCTTTATTTAATAAGTGGCGAAAAATCTATTATTACTGATAATGTAATTGGGTATCAAAGAGAATTTAGAGATAATATAGGTAAATGGACTTATATTTCTATAGCTTATCATAAAGAAAAAAGTTATAATAATAAAGTTTATTTTCCAAGAATGATAAAATTTGAAATAAATACTGATTCTATAGAAGCAGATCCTACAAAAATTTCTCAAGATCCTATATTTACTAAAATTACTATAGATAAAAAATATTTTGGTTTATTTGTAGGAATTAAATTTTATAATGAATATATTATTCAATCTATTGCATATGAAACTTCAAATCAACCTTATTTATTAGAGCCATTCCTCCCACCAGAACCCAAAATTTCAAAATATGAAACTTCTAGTTTAGGATTATATTGCCCATCTAGTATATATGAAAATAAATTACATGAACAATATGAATGTGTTCCAGATGAAGGTCCAGATATAGGTTCATTTTTGGAAACTTGTGATTATTATAAAGATACTTTAACAACTAAAAATTCTTGTTTAAATTCTTGCTCTGGGAGTGGGTGGGAAAGATGTAATTGTAGAGCAAAAAATCATAATTCTCAAATGATTTATAATAATAATAATAAAAATTTATGCAGGCCTTTAGATTATATTAATTTTTCAAAAATAAAAATAAATGAAATTAAAGTTACTAATTTAATTTCTGCAAAAGATAAAAGCCAAAATAAATGCACTATGCAATTTTGGATGTTTGCTTACCCTTATAAACCTGATGTATTTAAAGGAATAACTTTTAAATGGAATGGCCATAATAAAATAAAAGTTGTATTGGATTCAGGATATAATTATAATTTTAATTGTACAGCTACAGAAGGTGCAAATATATCTATTGAAAAAATAATATCTATAAAACAATGGATATTTTTATCTTGTGCAGTTGATTATAGAGATAATAAAAAAGTATATTTAAATTATAATACTCAAAATGATGAAGTTTATTTAGAAGAAAAAGACGGTGTTACAGGAGAAATTACAGTTGATAGTAAAAGTGATGAGAATTATTTAACTATTACTGATGATACAAGTAATGATTATGAAGAATGGGGAATTTTATTTTTTAGACAAATTAGATTATGGAATGATGCCTTTTTTAATGCTGAATTTCTAAGTAGAATTTTAATAGAAACTCCTTCAAAATTTGATAATTTATTGCATAGTTGGGAGCCTACTTATAAAGGCTTAATAGGGACTCCTTATGAAGAAAATTTAAGAGTTTATGATATTGTAAATTCTAAAAATATGGATGTAAAATATCAATCTGATTATCAAAGTACTTATGGTATGAATGTTATTAATGAAGAGGATTATTCAATATTGACTATGTGTAGCGAAGATGGATTATATTTTGATGTTACTTTAAAAAAATGTCTACAATTTTTAGATTTATCAAAAATGAAAGATTTCACTTTTAAAGAATTGCCTTCAGCTTATAGTGGAAGTTATGCAATGGCTTTTTGGATTTTTTTTGATGAAGCGGAAAATTACAAAGAAAGAATTCTTCATTTCAATTGGAGTAGACATTTGACAATTTCAATTTTAAAACATCCAGATTTAAAAGGATATTGTTTTCCCCAAGGTTATTATAGTAATTATATTAATTATGATACAAATTTTGATGCAAAATATAATTCAACTTTAAATAAAGCTGAAGTTCCTTTGGTGGATGAAGGCGATAGTGAAAATGGGGTTTGGATTTGGGTAATATGTTCTGTATCTTATTATGATAGAACATTTTTTATTCAAGGAAATAGAGAAGAAGAAACAAAAGGAACAATTATTGAAGAAGATTTATATACAGATAGTAATGGAAATGTAATAAAAACATCTTATCCTATGAGATTTTATTTGAGTGATTTAAATAATAATGTAATGTATAAATCTTCTTTGTCTATTCATAATATTTATCATGAAAGAAAATTATATTTAAGAGAAATATTATTATTTAGAAATTATATTCCAAAATGGTATGCAGATAGATTTAAATATATGAATATGAGAATGTTTACAGATAATCAACTTCCTTCATTATTATTTGTGGTAAATTTTGCAGATTTTAATTTAGACACAAAAAATTTAAAATATATTTATTTTGAAAGAAAATATGGTTCAACTGTTTATGAAAGAGTTGATACTTCTATATATTTATCAGTTCATGAAGTAGGAAGTACTTTTGAATTAAGTGCAAATTTCAAATTTCAACCTTTATGTGATTTGAGTTCTATTGAATTTAAAAAATATGATATTACTACAGGACTTTGCGTTGATATTAAAAATTGTGTATTAAAAGAACTTCATGCAACTTATTGCATGGAAGAAAATATGCCTTTATCATGTGAAGCAGGATATGTATTTTCTTTTGACAACAAAGATGATGACTATGGAAATGTTATTTGTACAAGTCAATGTAAAATTGTCCATATGAATGAATTTTTAACCCCTGGAACCCCGAAAGATAAGGGTATTTGCAATACTTTTTGCCCGACAGAAACTAAATCGCAAACTTCAGATTCACAATGCCCTTCAACTGCAAATTTAATGGATTGCGGGAATGAAAATTATAGAATTGGCTATAAATGTATAGATAAAGATAAAAATGATGGAAGTGCTCTTTTTTTTAGTAAATGTTATAATTCTCCTAATTTTTATAGAACTATTAGTACAACAACTTTAAACGAAATAAAATCAGGATATTTTTATGAATTTTGGATAAAAATGGACTTAACACTAATTAACCAATATTGTGCAGAAGCTGGAACAGCTAGTAAAGAATATTATTTATATTCAACACCACATTCTATTTATAAAGATACTACAGATAATAAATATTATTACCAAATTATTAATAGTGCTTATAAAAGGCAAATAACAGGAATAGATGATGATAAATGGAATAAAATTGTTATAGAAACAATAATTGCGGCAACGGGCCAAAATGTTAAAGTTCATATAAATTTTGAAAAAGATATTATATCTATTAATTCTATATCAACAAGTACTTCAATGACTTTACAATATATTAGTTTTTGTTCAAGAAAAGAAAGTGGGGATTGTATCCCGGGATCATCAAATATAATGTGGGGATCAGCATTTTATAAAAATATTAGGGTATGGGATATAAGATCTTCTTCCATTCAAACAGTTCAAGATTACAATAATGGAATATATAGTGAAATTCCTAAAAGTTTAATTTTATATTATCCTTTATCAATAAGATATATGGATAATAATGTTATTAAAGAAATTATTTCAGGAATTGATAATATAAATGTTATTCATCAATATTCTAATAATTTCCAAAGTGATGATAATGTTATTAATTATAATTATGAATTAAATTTGGATCAACATCTAAAACATGAATGTATAGAACCATATATAGATCCAAAAGATAAAAAATTATTAGTTAAAGATGAATGTATAAAAGTTACAGGATATTATTTAAAAGTACCTTATTCCACAACAGTCTCTTTTGATATACAAGCAATAAGCACATTACCAATAGAAGCCTTTACATTTTGTATTTTTATGAAATTTATAGGAATATTAAAATCATCCACATCATCTCAACCTATTATTTTTTCTTTTAAAGACGATACTTTTATAGTATATGATATTTCTACAAGTTATTTAATATTTTATATCGGAGGTTCACAAGTTGAAGCTTTTAGAGATACTAATTTTCATGATTATATTGGTATATGGACACCTATTTGCATTGCTAATTTTAGATCAAAAAATACTTATATTCATCCCCATATGATTACTTTAAATGTAAATAAAATAGATTTACCTTTTACAAGTGGATTTTCAATAGCTAAAGATGGTATCCAATTTCAAAGAATTTCAATAGGAAATGAAATTATTGCATATTTTTCTGATTTTAGAATTTATAGTCGATTTATACAAGGAAATTTCGGAACAATTATTTCTCAAACTTCTAAGGCTGATGATTTATTGATTAATTATCCATTAACTTGTAGTGATGATAGAACTGAAAATTGTGACATAAGTGCAACTTTTACAGATCCGTCTATGAAGCCATGCTGTGTAGGAGATTATAATATTTATGAAAATAGTACTTTATTTTGTACAAATGATAATTTATATTTTGATATAAATTTACCAAATGATAAAACATGTGATGATTGCTATGTTGAAAATTGTAAAACTTTATGTTATAATTCTAAAGATAGTGAATGTACTTGTGATATGCGTGAAACTGTATATTGGTTAAGAAAAAATAAAGCCTCATCTAAAACATATTGCGAACATCCGCCATATATTGATTATTCTTTATTAAATGATGTAACTATTAGAGTCCCATCCAGTTCAACCAATGAATCCACAATAGAATTTTGGTTTTTTATTTATAGCTATAATACAACAAATGTGAATTTTAAAGAAATTAATATAGTTTGGGATTTGCATAATAGAGTTCAAATAATTAATGAAAAAAATTCATTATTTGCAAGATGTTATGCTTTATGGGACTCAAGTGATACAACTAAATTTACAGATTTAATTAAAAGTATTAGTGTTACTGCCTTTGGTTGGACATCAATTAGATGCGGCTCAAATATAAATTTACCTACATATAAACATTTTTTTAATACTCTTGAAGATCCAATTTCTGTAAGAACTGAAATTATACCATATTATAGAAGTGAAAGCCCTACAAATTTATTAATATATAATAATCCATTAAGTCCTCAATCTTATGGTTTTTTATTTATAAGAGAATTAAAATTATGGCAACAATATAATAGATACTATATAGATACTTCATATATAAATTTAAATTTGGAAAATATTCTATTATATAATAGAGAAAAAAGGAAAAGTGAAGGTTATTATCCAGGTTTAATATCTCTAATAAGAAGTGATTATTCTATTGACGAATATTCAGATGCAATAAATGGAATATATCATACAAAAAATTTAATAATTAATGAAGATGATTCTGCTTATTATGATATAGATATAACATTAACAAGAAATGACCAAAATTATATCGGATATAATTTAATAGATCCAACAAATGCAGATTATTATAAAAAATTAGTTTTATGTGAAGAAGGCTGGGTATATAATTCTTTATTTGATTATTGTGAACAACCATCTTATACAAAATGTTATTATCCAGGGGATACAAAAGATACTTGTATAAGATGTCCAGATGATTCTATTTATATTCATCCAGTTGATGGTTTATGTAAAGATATATGTCCTACAGGATATTATAAAAGAGATGATATGAATCAATGTAGGCCTTGCGAAGAAACTTGTTATAAATGTAATTGGATGTTTGAATTTAATTGTACAGAATGCATTGGGGAAAGATATTTAGTAAGAGATGAAGGAAGATGTGTTTTAAAATGTGAAGATTATAATTTAACTGCATCAAATATTACTGATAATTTATGTACAGGTTTTGACGCTGATGCAATTTTGATAAATTATGTCGAATATGAACCTATTGATATAAATACTTTTGAAAAATTAGTTGCAAAAGTTATAAATTATACTTCTAAAGATTATACAGTTTTATGGGGATTTAACGAAGAAAAAACTAGAGAAGAAAATCATAACGATCCAATGTACTATCCAGAAAGTGGGCCTTTTATCGGGGATTTAACCCATGAAGAAGAAGTAAAAGTAAATAAATCATTTTTCCAATTAGGAAAAGAATATATTGTTTCTTTAACTGTTATTGCCCATAATGTTTTATATTATGATGCAATAGTAAATACTACAATAGAATTCCATTTAACAATGAATAAATTTCCTTTTGATGGAATTTTAACAATTTTTCCCACTACCGGATTATATAAAACAACTTTTTTTGTAATAAAATGCGAAAATTGGACCGATGATACTTCGGAAAAAGAAAAATTACAATACGAATTTTATGCAAAAGAAGTGAGGGCGGGTCCCCAATACCTTTTAAGGGGGTGGTCATTAGAAAATGAAATTTCGACAAATTTTAGTGTTATAAATTATCAACAAGATAAAATAATTGTTACAATTACTTGTTTTATTAGAGATGAATTAAATGCTACCGCAAATATTACAAATAATATTACTATAGCAACAGCTTTAAATGGGGGATATTATAGTTTATCTGAAGCATTAATGAATTATTCTTTGCCAACTGATGAAGAAAAAAGTAAAATTGAATATGATGTTTTATTATATCATAGAAGTCAATATTTATTAAGTTTATCAATTGATGCGTATAAAACTGTATATCCTTCTTTTTTACAAACTCAATTTGAATCTGCTTTAGATGGTACTGAAGTACTTATGGAAGATCCTACTTGTATTACTGAATATTGTAATGGAAATGGAAAATGTGGATTAGTTGATGAATTTATTATTTGCCATTGTAATGAAGGATGGACAGGTAAATATTGTCATATAGATAAAAATGGACAAGATAAATTGCAGGAATATATGAATCAATTATTTGGAATTATAAAATCAAGTTTAGAAGATTCTATTTCTTGGTATCAATTTATGGGTTTATATAATTTATTCAAAGGGGCTTCTTTATTTTTTAATGATATTGAATTTTTTTCTAATTATATAGAAGAATATTTTAGTTATGCTATGACTGCATTATCTAGTTCTATTGCAAATAATACTTATGAATATTTAGAAATTCTTGATTTTTATTATTCATTTGAAATGATGAGAATGGAAAAATTAAAACAAGATATTCAATATGAAAAAAATAATTTTGAAAGAAATATTTCTTTGAGTGCTACTCAAATGGTTGAATTTAAAAAAGCTTTTGAATATTTAAATTCCGAATTATTAGTTTTTATGAGATTTTTAGCAAATCAAAATGCTGTAACCAGAAGAAGTATTACTTTTATTTCCGAAAATTATTATTTAGCAGTTGTACCCGTGAACCCTTCTTTTGACGACAAAAAATTTTTCCAAGATAGAAAAGCAATTTATAAACCACATGTAGATTTTATGACTTGTTTAAATTATATAGAAATGGAAAAATTAGCAAATCCATACTATCAAGGATATTTCCTATATATTGATTATAATTTTTTCCCTTTTGGTTATAATTACACATTATTAGTAAATAATTCTAGTCCATTAATAGAAATGCGATTTGTAGATAGTACAACAGGGAAATATATTTCTGTAACTGGATGTCAAGGCAGTAATCAATTAATAATTCATATGCCTTTTACAAGTTATAAATTTTTGGAAGAATTTAATTTCCAAAAATTATTTTATGATCCAAATATTTATAAAAGTCCAGATGATCCAATTTTTTCTGATCCTGTTTATATTGAAGAAAATGGTTTTGTTAGTGATGATACTATAGAGCAAAGAATTGAAAAATATAGTAGAAGATATAATATTTCTACAACATATTATGATGAATTATTTGAAACTTTTTCTCTTGAAGGAATAACTTATATAAATTTTACAAATGATTTAAATTTTATTGAATTTGGTTCAACACATTTATGCCGATTTACAACTTTTATGATACCAAATAATGCAACATATCATCCTAATGGAAGATTTTATTATTTAGGAAGGCCAAGAATATTAAAATGGTTCCCAAATTATTATCAATCTTTTGGGTCTTTGATTTTCTTAGCATGTTTAATTTTTTATTTTATATATATGATTATTTGTTTATGCTATGATAGACAATATACTGATCAAGAAGGGCTTTTAGAATATATAAAAAGAGAAATAGTTAAAAATTTTTTCCCTTATGCCAAAAATAAAGATGAAATTCTAGAAAAATTAATTCCTACACAAATGAATTTAGATTTTAAACCTGAAATTAAATTTGGTCCAGAAGCAAGAATTCCTCCTGCTGAAAGAATAGGATCTACTTTAAATAATGATAAATTAACTTTGAAAAAAAATAGAATTGCAACTGGGGATGATGATGAGGAAGAAAAAAATACTCATTATGAAAAAGCCACAACTAAAAGGGAATTGGATAAAAAAAAACAAAAAAGAAAAATGAATAATTTTTTAAAAGAAAAACCTCCTATTCTCAAAAAAAAAGCTGAAGAAAAAGCTAAAGATAATGAAGATGATTTTGCATCTGAAATTGATAGGGAAATAGGAAAAGTAAACAGGGCCACTTTTACTATTAAACATTTACCTAAAGATTTTGAAAAATCAAAAGAAGAAAAAGAAAGAAGAATTGAAAATTATGCACATTTAAAATTGACCTCAAGACATTATTTCAATGCAAATTATAAATTAAGAACAACTTTAATTAATTCATTTTGTAATGTTTCTCTTTTCCAACCAAGATGGAAAAAATTAACTATGTTAGTTACTGAAATTGGTTTAATGATATTAGTTATTTCTATTATATTAACAATGGACGCAAGTGCAAAGCTTAGTAATGGATTAATAAAAATTGGATATTTATTTGCATATGGTTTAGCAGCAAGTACTTTTTCAAATCTTATGATGTATTTTATTGCAATATTTTTCCATTTTCCTCAAGAATTAGCTAATCGTCTTTACAAATTTGTATTATTTAATGGTCAATTAATTGTTTTAAGAGAATGGGATACAATTGTTTTTAATCAAGGTATAAAATCTATTCCAGGAGTTTTTATATGTGTTATTTTTTGGGCTGCTTCTCTTTATGTAGGACTTGGATTTACTGCTGTTTGGAAAGATCAAAATTATGAATTTTTAATAAGTTTTGGCTGGGCATTTCTCCTTAATTTTTTCGTTATGGAATTAATTGTGGAAGGTTTTATTGCTATTATTTATATTGGGAGAAGAAGATTTGATTGTATAAAAAGATTTGGATTTATGCTAAATAGATTAAGAAATTATCGATGTTTATCACCTTAATTATAAATATATTTGTTTTAATTATAAAATAGAAATTATTTTAAGAAATTTTAATAAAAAGATGGACTTATTTTATATTAATTCATTAATTTTATTATTAATTTAAAATAATTTATTTTATAATAATAATAATTATATTGATTAAATATTTAATATATAATTATAAATGAGATATGGGGATTGGGGATTGGGGATTGGGGAT
>JAJNAB010025007.1:0-12786 GCA_023783335.1 Enoploplastron triloricatum | reverse complement strand
ATGATTGCAGCATGTAATTCCATATTGGAATATATAAAAAATATTAAAATTAAATATAATGAATTAGTTAGAATTGCTTCTAGTGAAATTAAAAAAAAAATAGATATATTAAATATTCAAAAAAAATTAAAAGAAGAAGAAATAAAAGAATTAGTCGATAAAATAAATACTAACAAAGAAAAAACAAAAAAACAAATTAATATTTTGGAAGATTATTTATTTTATAGATAAAATATTTTTCAATATTTCAAAGCATAAGGAAATTTTAGAATTAGAAAATTTATTAGATAAAATTAAAAATGGAAGCATAGAAGAAATTAATAAAAATGAAAATAAATTTGAAGAATATAAATCAATGTATTCTGAGGAATATATCCAAGATAAGATATTGCTATCAACATCTTTATTTTTTACAAGCATTTTTAATCATTTAAAGAAAAAAAATCAAAATGAAGAAGGTGTTCAAAATACTTTTAAAGAAGCTCTTCATCAATTTGAATCACTTAAATATTTATTTGAAAAAATACCCCACCCAAAAATAAAAGAAGAAATTTTTGAAGTATGCCTAAAATCAATTAGAAAAAATAAAAGCCGCTTAGAAAGTGAAATGTCAATAATTCAAAATTATTTTAAAATAGATGTTAAAGAAACTAATAAATTTGAGGAATTAGGAGAATCTTTAAGATTATATTCAAAAAAAAATGAAATGATTAATATAATTAATGGTATTGCTTTTTTTTTAATAAGGAAAAAAGCAAAAATTACAAATTATTTTAAGAAATTAATGGATATAAAAAAAAATTTAATTTCAAAAAATATAAATTCACAAAAAATTTTGGAATATTTAAAGAAGTTATCAAAAGAAAATTTAAATATAATGGATTTTAAAAATGAAGATAGTGATTATGTGTATATATTTATTGATTTTTATTTAAAGCCAGATGCTTTTGATTTCTTACTATCTTTAAGCGAAGAGGATTGTAGAAATTTTCAGGAATTAATAGATATATCTGATAATAATTTTTTAATTTATTCGGATATTCAAGATTTAGAAAAATGTAGAAAATTCTTATTCGATATAAAATCTGATGAAAATAATCAATTAACAGATAAAGAAATAATTAAACAATTTATTAAGAATGCTCAGGAAAATAAAAATATTTCATTATATTTCAATAGCTTTTTTAATAATTATCCTCAAATAAAAGAATTAAAAACTAAAAAATTTGAAAAAACAGAAACAAACAAAACAAAATCAAAAAAAATTGCAAAAGATTCTTTATTTATTTTGTCAATTAATGATGATTTTAATAAAAATATTAATGAACAATTAGATTATTCTTTTGTTTTATTCTCTGGAAATTATAAATCATTAAACAAAAATACTAATAATTACTCATCAATTAAAATTTCCTATAATGAATTATTGGAATTAAGAGAAGTTTCAATGTTAGATAAAAATATTGAAATTAGAAATAAAAATGGGGAAAATGAGGAAGAAACTGTTGAATATAATAAAAAATTTATTGAAAATATTAAAGAGATTATAAGTATATTTAATTTATTAGATCAAATAGGTAAAAAAGGATATCATAAAAAAATATCAATATCAATTATAATAAAAAACAATAACTCTTCATATAATTTTAAAGGAATATTTACTAAAGAAAAATATGAAAAATGCAAAATAGTTTTAAATGATATATTAAAAAATATGAAAAATTCCCAAATAAATGCTTATAAATCAAATGATACCAAATTAATAAGATTTATATATGGAAGGCAATTTGCATTGATTAATAATTGTCTTAAAGAAAATAAACTTGAAAATACTGAATCTTTATTAAATTATTTAATGAATAATCTATACAAAACAAATATTCAATCATTTGAATATGAAAATGGCAAAAAAGATATAAATGATATTAATACATATGAAATAGTTATCAATAATTGTAATAAGTATTTTAATGAGATATTAAACATAAATAAATTAACTCAAAAAGACTTATTTAGCCAAAATATTATTAATAATAAATATAATTTTCATGGACTATATAATTATTTGGCTATAGAAGCAGGAATAGAAGAACAAATATTAAGTTGGTATTATTTATTAACAAAAAACTATCCAATGGCTCAATCATTATTGTTATGTAATAAAGATACTTCTTCTGATGAAATTATTTCTTTTATGTACAGGTCAATATTATGCCAATATAATGCATTATTCATGATGGGAAAAATAGAAGAACTTCCATCTGAAAAATGTCAACTTTTATCTGATTTAATAACTGAATTATATAAAGATAAAGAAAAGGAAATGAATTCTTGTTTAGTTTTTGTTTATAGTAATAACAGCTCAGAAATTGTGAGACATATACAAAAAATTCATTATTGTGAAATATTGCAACACGAAGATAAAAAGAAGTCTTTAGAAGAAGGAATTTTTGTAGGAGAAAAAATTGAGATCTATTATTCTGATAAATCTGGAGTTGGAAAATCTACAAAAATAAAAAAAGAAGCAGAAGAATTAGGCAAAAAATATGTTTATTTTCCTATAGGGGGAGAATTTAATAAAAAAGAGATAATTTCTAGATTTAAAAAAAATGAAGCATTAAAAGATGCTAAAAATACAGTTTTGCATGTTGATTTATTTGATACCAAAAAAACAGAACTTATGAGGGAATTTCTTTTTTCTATATTAATTACTAAATTATATGGGCAAAATGAAGATATTTTTTATTTAAATAAAGATATTGAAATTAAAATTGAACTTCCATATGGGTTTATTGACTTTTTTTATAAATTTCCTTTTTTAAAAATGTTTAAAAATAGAATAAAAATATCTATAGAAAATTTACCTCCATTAATTGTTGATAAAGAAATAGATTCAGACATTCAAATTATATGCAACTATTTAAGATTAATCAAAAATAAAATAATTAGTGAAAATGATTTATATATTCCAAATATTTCAGATAAATATTTTAGTAATTTGCCAAATAAAATAACTGCTACATTAATTTCAGATGAAGAATGCAAAGAATTAATTTTTTATTATTTAAATATAAATTTGCCAAATTATTATCAAATAAATAATTTTATAAAAATTTTATCTGGACAATTTAAAAAGTTAAGCTTAATTAAGTATTTAAGTGCAAATTGGTTAATTAATATGGGAGAAAAATTAAAAAAGCCTAATTTAAAAAATAATAGAAAAATAATTTTTGATAATATAATCAAAAATACAAGATTTTTAATTTCGAGTTCTTTTGATAAAATATTAAATTCTCAAAATATATCTTATAAAATAAATTTAAATATAGGGGGAGAATATGATGAAAAAAAAATAGATGAAATAGCAATAGAAGCTTTATCAAAACAAAGTGATATAATTTCATTTAATAATATTAAAATTCCATTAGTTTTTTTCCATGAAGGAATTCATCCTTATTTTTCAATTATTTCTCCTTATATGCCTAATAATGAAGAATATGAAAAACTAATAGATTTAGAAAATGTTAAATCAAATTTATCCCAAAAAAAAATTAAAGATTCTTTGAAAAGATATGAGTTATTCAAGTCTGAATCATTTTATCATGAGCTTAAAGAAATATTAAATTTGCCAAATCCTATTTATAAAAATGAAGAAAATCCAAATAACTTAAATACTATAAAAGATATAGTTGGATATTATGTTATAACTGCTGATAATTTCTTGAAAATGCTTTTAATATTATTAAGAATAAGAGAAAATGTCCCTGTAATAATGATGGGTGAAACTGGATGTGGAAAGACTTCACTAATAAGGAAATTAAATCAATTAATGAATGATGGAGAAGATAATATGAAAATTTTAAATATTCATTCTGGAATAACTAATCAAGAAATAAAAAACTTTTTATTTGAAAAAAATGAAATTAATAATAATATGAGTATAATAGAAGAAGCAAAGGAATTAAATGATATTGAAACAATTACTCAAAAAGAATATTTAAAAAAAGGGATTATTTATAATAAAAGAAAAATATGGGTTTTTTTAGATGAAATTAATACTTGTAACTGCCTTGGCTTAATAAGTGAATTATTATGCAAACATTCTTGCGATGGAATGCCACTACCTGATAATTTAGTTTTTATAGGGGCTTGTAATCCTTATAGATTATCAAAAATTGAAGATTTTGATGGTTTAAAAATGAGAAATGAAAAAAATTTATCATCAAATTTAGTTTATACAGTTAACCCATTACCTCATTGCCTTTTAAATTATATAATTAACTTTGGATCTCTTTCATCCGAGGATGAAAAAAAATATATTGAAAATATAATTAAAGAACCTATAGAAAGATTTTATTTAGATATTCTTGAAAATAACAAAAAAAATGGTTATGATTCTTCTTCTATTTTTTCATTTATTAAAAGCATTACATCAAATATTGCATCAAATATAATTTCTTGGGGTTTAGGCAGACAAAAAGTCATTAAAAGAAATTTTGAAATAAATGATTTATCGGAAGAAAAAAGGTTGGAATGTTTATGCCTTACTAAGGCAGCATACAATTCTGTAACTTTTGCCCAAGAATTTATTCGAAATAAAAATGATGTTTCTTCGGTTTCATTAAGAGAAATAAGGAGATTTAGTATTTTTTATGTATATTTTGTTGATTATATATCAAAAAAAAAGGAAAATGAAAATAATGAAAAATTTAGTTATTTATGGTTTATAAAATTTTTTTATAAGGATATGAATGATTTTGAAGTTTATAAATATTCAGTAATTTTAAGTGTTTTTATTTGTTATTATTTCAGAATAAAGAAAAAAGAAGACAGAAATGAATTTACAAAAAAGATGGACGAAATATTTCTCCAATCTTTTAAAATGAATTTTTTAGATATTCCTATTAAAGAGGAAAAATATATTATTAATAATATTTCTATTCCTCAAGGAATAGCTAAAAATTCAGCACTTCTAAATAATTTATTTGTTTTATTTGTATGTATAACTGCAAAAATACCCTTATTTATTGTTGGAAAGCCTGGATGTAGTAAATCATTAAGTGTTCAATTATTATTTAAATCAATGACTGGAGAAAGCTCAGATAATATATTATTTAAAAATCTTCCAAAATTAATTTGCAATTCTTATCAAGGTTCTCTCTCATCAACATCCCAAGGTATCTTAAAAATATTCGAAAAAGCTAGAAAATATCTCAAAGATTTGAAAGATGAGGATTTAAACAAAGTAATTTCTATGATATATTTCGATGAAATGGGTTTAGCTGAACATTCTCCAAATAATCCTTTAAAAGTTCTTCATTCTGAATTAGAATATGATTTAAATGATGGAAGAAATAAAATATCATTTGTCGGTATTTCAAATTGGAAATTAGATGCAGCAAAAATGAATAGAGGGATATATTTATCTATACCTGATGCCGATGAAGAAGACTTAAAAATGACATCTGTTACAATTGCTGCATCATTTAATAAGAGTTTAACTACTACAAATCAAGATTTATTCATTGATTTAGCTAAAACTTATTATGAATATAAAAATGAATTAAAAAATTATCCAGATAAAATGGAATTTCATGGATCAAGAGATTTTTATCATTTAATAAAAAATGCTGCAAAAACTCTTTTTAATAAATATCCCCAAGGAAATATTGATGTTAATATTAAACAAAATATAGCTATAAATAGTATTGAAAGAAATTTAGCTGGGTTAAAATTTGATGATCACTTAAAGACAACCTCTTTAGAAAAAGTAAAAAAAATATTCCAAAAAAAATATAATAATTGTGAAGTTTCAAAAAGATATGATGTTTTAAAAAAAATAAAAGATAGTATAAATGATTTAAATAATAGATATTTATTATTAATAGCAAATTCGTCAATTGCTGAATACTTGATATACTCAATATTATATAATGAAAATGATATTAATAAGCTAATAAGAAGTGCAGGTAAAATGGAGGCTTTAATAAATAAAGAAAGTTATAAAGATATTGCTTTCTATATTGGAAGTAGATTTTTAAAAGATCAATATTCTGAGGATTATTCATTAAAAATGATAAATAAAATTCAAATTCAAATGGAAAAGAAATCAATTTTGATTTTAAAAGATCTTGAATTAATATATCCATCATTATATGATTTATTTAATCAAAATTTTACTATTGTTGGTGAAAAAAATTATGCAAGATTATCATTAGGACATAGTAATAATACTTTTTCTTATGTTAATGATGAATTTAAATGTATTGTTATTGTTAATGAGGAGGATTTAGCAGATGAAGAGCCTCCTTTCTTAAGTAGATTTGAAAAGCATATAATTAATTTTGAATATTTATTAAATAATGATGAGATTTCATGTTCTGAAAAATTTATGAATTTACTTAGAAATTTAAAAGAAATTAAATTGGTAAATGGAAATAATTTAAATTATGATATTGGTAAATTATTCATTAATTATAAAAAAGAAGAAATTCAAGGAATTATATATTATTTATCTAAAAAGGGGAAAAGAATTGAAGATATAGAGGATTTTATTTTGAAAAAGGTATCAATGGTATTACCTCAAGATATTATATTATTGATGAATTATTCAGAAAATAATAATAAGTTTAAAAATGAGTTTGAAAAAATAACAAAATTTTACAAAGAAGAAAATCATACAAATTTAATTAATCATCTTAAAAATATGGAAAAAAATAAAAATATTATTTATACATTTAGTAATATATTAGATCCATTATTTCCTAATTTTGAAAATATAAATAATAAAAATAATAATGAAAATTATATAGAAACAATAATGTTTGGAAAATTAAAAAAAGAGAATATTAGAATTTTATTAATTAATTCAATAAATTCAGAAAATGAACTTGAAAATATATTTGATAATTTTTATGAAAATAAACATGAAAAATTAATGATATTAAAATTTAATCCAGATGAATGTGAAATTATGAGTTATCTTAAGAATTTTATAGATGAAAGAGAAAATAATAATGAAGATATTAATAATAAAAAGGCTTATATTTTTATTGTATATTTAAAAAGAATATTTTTTGAAGCGAAAAATAGAAATGAAGAATTTATAGAAAAATATGATTTGCCTGAAACAATAACTTTCTTAAATGAAGATTATTTCCAAATATTCATAGATAATTTAAATGGTATTAATGTTAATATTAATCAATTAATGCATTTAACTAATAAGAAAGATTTAATTAATAGTTGTATTACTGATATCAATAAAATATTATTTAAAAATATATATAGTATTTTTAGCTACTTTAGATATACATTTAAATATAAAATACCAAATGCTAATATAAATCAAAATAATTATAGTAAATATATAGTTGAATATTTATCAGAAAATAAATATTTACAAAAAAAAATATTAAAAGAAATTATAAATTTAAACTTAATTAATGAAGATGATTTAATTCAAAAATTATTTATTAATAATTATATTAAACCAAATAATATTGATTATATTTCTGTAATAAGTGAATATTTAATGAATATTTTATTGCAATATTTAACTCAATTTGTATTTAAAAGTGAAGTGAAATATATCTTATCACCATTTCTATCTCATATGAATAATATAAATGATAAAAATAATAAAAATAAAAAGTCTATATTAGATAATAAATATATTTCTTATACAATTGATAATGCTTTTCAAGATTTAAATAAAGATCAAGATATAAAATTTATAAATCAAATAGGTTGCAATAATATAATTATATTATTAGGAATTCAAATACCTGGAATTAAATATATTATAGATAATATAATTTCATTTGTAAATGATAAGCAGATTGAAGGTTTAAAGCTCTCAGAAAGTTATTTTGAATTTGAAAATGAAATAAGATCAGTTTATAATGATGACACTGAAGAATATTATGAAGAAATAAATTTAATTAAAAGAAAATTAAAAAATAATGAATCTATTTTATATGACTATCTAAAATCCATTCCTTTATTCAAAAAAATAATTACTGATTTTGAAAGTGGAAAATATGATAATAAAGAAGCAATAGAATTTTTAAATTTATTATTTGATGATTATTTACTTATTTTTTTATCTAATAATTTTGATTTATCAGATACTGATACTTATAGTAATGATTTAATAACTAATTTTATAAAATGGATAAAATATCTTTTAAGGGTAAGATTTAAATCTTATGATGAAAATTTAAAGGCTGATCAATTATTGATCAATATATCAAGAAATATATTATGGGTAGAATCTAATTCAAAATATATAATTCTAACATTGATGATATACCAAAAATTAAACTTTATTCAATTATTAAATAAAAAAATTGAAAAAATAATTGATAATAAAGAAATAAAATATGAATTTGGAACTGAAAGGTCTCCGAGTGAAACAAAAACTGTAAATGAATGTTTTTATTTATTAATTGAATCAATGATAAAAATAATATTATTTGAGAATAATTTATATAATAAAATTATGAAAAATAATAATAATTTAAATGATTTTACTAATATTATAAAAGAAATTTATCAATATTCTTCGCAAATAGATTATGAATTAAACCTTTTTTGTAAACTATTATCTAATATAAAATCTTTTATTGAGATTGAAGAAATTTTTAATGAATTAAATTTAGATAATGAAGAAAATATTAAAACTTTAATTGAGTTATTAATTAGCAATAATAAATTAAAAAAAATAGGTGATGATTTTAATAAAGAAGAAATTGAGTTAATGTTTAATAACATTCAAAAATTATATATATTTTTACAATCAAAAATAGGTTTACATAGAAATTTCTCTAAATTAATTAATAAAATATTTTATGGGGAATTTAAAGCAATAAAAGAAGAAAATTATAGAAAATCAATTATTGAATTAATATTAAACAATGATGAAATTATTATAGATTCAACAGAAATATTTACTATTATTTTCAGTGAAATATTAGGTCAGAATAATATTGAACATATAAAAGAGGCTGATGAAAAAATTAATGATTATAATATTTATTTTGAAATTATTGAAAAGACACTTAATAATAATACAAAATGTAATTTCATATTAGATCAAGTGCTATTAAAATTATTTGAAAGTTATTTTTGGACTTTTTTTGAATCAGTAAAAAGTTTAGAAGAAGATGAATTAAAAGAATATTATAATCGTTATTTTGAAACAAAAAATGAAAATAGGCCAAATGATACATTTATAATGTTAGATACTTCTCTTGAACTTTTAAAAAAAAAATTGTTAAAATTAGAAAAAATATTTTATATTTATAAAAAAAATGATTATCTTAATGAAGGAGATATTAAATATATTAATATAGCCAAATTATATTCGATTGCATATGTTAAAATTTATTTATATAAAGCAATTAATTTCATTTTTGCAAAAAAACAAGAATTTATGTATTTTGAAGATGAGGTTATGGGAGTAATAAAAGGTGAATCAATAAATGATTTTAGAAAAATTATTAAAATTTATATATTCAAATTAATAAATAATTTATTGAATAATAATTATCAAGAACTTCAAGCTTTCCATTATAAAAGTTATGGATTTGATTTTATTGAGGAATTTAAAGACCAGATAAATGAAAAAAATAAAGAAATATTAAACTATTATATATTGCCAAAAGATGAAAAATTTATAAGATATGAAGAATTATTAAATGATTTTAATAATGTCATTGAAAATAATTTTATGTGCTCTACAGAAAGCTTTAAAAAATATATAAGTGAAGATAATATTGATGTTTTTTTTTCTTTTTCCTCAAATAATATTTTATCAAATATTGACTTAAATGAGCAGTTATATTCTAAATTTTCATCTTTCTCTAAAAATTTATTTAATAATTTTAATAATTTTTCTGAATATTTTAAAAAATTATTATTTCTATTAATAGATGAACATCAATTTAATTCTATTATAAGGCCTAAAATTCTATTAAATAAAGAAGAAAATATGACTTCAATTGACTATAATATTTATGAAATTGTTTTAAACAGTATGAGATTTTGTTTACCCAATATATATAATAAAAACTCTAATAATTTATATTCTCAGTTGTTGGATGAAAATTGTACTGAAAAAATAAATCATTTTTGCCTTCCAGGAATTGATGAATCAATTGATTATAAAATAAATAATTATTATCTATTAGAAGATCATTTAAATAATAAATCATCTGATTATGGAGCTTATATGTGTTCATGTGGAACTTATTATTGTATACCTCCATGTGGATTCCCAATTGAATCTTATAAATGCATCAATTGTAAAGAATTAATAGGAGGTGAAAAAAAAAAGTCTGATGAAAAAGGATATCATAAAATGATTCTTAGAAAAGGCCATTTTAGAATTTTTAAGAATAAAAATGATAAAAATGAAGAATTTAATAGATTTAATGATACAGATGAGTTAATACCAAATATGTTATTATCAGATTATAAAAAAATATATATTGAACCTTTATTAAAAAATAATAGTTATGGGATATCAAAAATTGATAAGATTACTTTTATTCAAAAAAATAAAAAAATAAGAAAATTGTCTCAAGTTGGTTATAGACTATTAAATTATATATTATTTTCCCATTTATTTTTCAGTGATTGTCTAGGATATATAAATAATGAATTTAAAGATAAATATTTATATGATAAAATGACTTTTCTTGAAATATTAAAAATTAATTGGGAACTATTAAAAGATGCTTTATTTACTAAAGGTATTACTATAATTCAAATTTTCTTAAATTTAATTTTCGATAAAATTTCATATTTATTAAAAAATTGCCAAGAAATTACTACATTTGATCAAAGAAATAAATTTGAAGATTCAATAGAAAAATTACTTGATAAATGTTATAAAGAATATGAAGGATATTCTAAGATATATTTAAATACTAATTTTAAATTACATAATTCAAATAGCGAAAATTTAAAATCTATTATTCTAGAATTATATAATCCTGAAGAATACAATAAAATTAACTATCCTTTTTATAAGTATTTTGTAATGACTTTATATCCAACAGAAGAACACTTTATTAGTGAGTTATATAAAATTTCAAATTATAATAATTTATATCCCCTTATATCATCTTATGTAAATCCTAATAATGATAAGATTGAATTTTTAAAAGATTTACCAAAATATAATAAGTTTGTAAATTTAATGATCAATAAATATTCATATAAAATAAGTAGAAATGATGCAAATAAGAAAAAATTAAATGAAGAAGATATATATAAAAATAATGATAATCATTTTAGAGAGATACTTAAAGATTTTTTAGATATATGGAATAAAATAAGACAATATAATATACAATATAAATGCCATAATATGGAAGAAGAATTATTACATGAAAGAATGCCTTTGGCTAACTTTTTGATTGATGATGGAGAAATTGGAAAAGGTATGTATTTAGCCGCAGGATATAAGAACTTTATTCAATGGCAAAATGATTTCTTAGAGCCTATTACAAAGTCTTTAGATAAAAATAAAAAAGGAATTTTATATTATTTTAATAAAAATTTAAAAAATAAAATAGATGTTCAAAAAGTAGGCGACAATGAAATTATTAAAAAAGATTTCCCAGATAATTCAAATTATATTAATTTTTTGCATTTAATATGTCTGAATAGTTATAGAAATATATATTATAAAATTGAGAACAAAGATGAAAAAACTACTAAAATAAATTATTTAAATTATAATAATATTTTATATGATTTCAATTCAATAGAAGAAGAATTAGGAAAAATTTTATTGACTGGGAAGAGATTATTTAACAATGAAAACATTAAATTCGTTACTTATTGTTTTGAAGGTTTTAGAGGTGAAAAATCAAGTACATTAATTGATTTTATAGAATTATATCCTCCTAAAAAACTAGAAGATGAAGAAAAAGATAAGTTATATGAATATATAATAGAAAAGAATAGCAATTCATATGATTTTACTCAATTAATGTTTTCAATACAATTAATTATATATTATTTAACTCAGGAAAATAAGCCAATTGACTCTTCATTAAATGATATAATTTCTAATGCCCCAGATTATCTTAATATTTCTAGCGATTGCAAGAGTTTTTTTGAACATTTCTATAAATTTACAATTGAAAAATTATTTGAAATATTTTCATTGATTGAATTATTTTGTTATGATTTAATAAGTCAGAATTTAAAAGATGAATACAAAATTAATTTAGAGAAAGATTTAAAAGATAAAATAAATAATTATTTTACTAATGGTGACCAAAAATTAATTGAAAAAATAAATTTAGCTTCTGCTTGTAGAAAATTGATTTCAAGATATTTATTAAGTAAAAGAAGTGATAATGATATTAATCCAGATAATTTACTCTCTTTATATTTAGTTAAAGCAGATTTATGGAATTTAGAAATTATAAAAGAAAACGATTTATTCGAAATGGAATTAAACAATATTAAAGATTTTAATATTAGAATATGTCAGGCTTATAAATTAGTGTCATTTTTAGATCCTGATAATATTCAATTAAAAGATATAAATCTTAAAATCGAAGAAAAAAGAAAAAAAGAAAATAAGAAAGAAAAAAATAATAATGAGCCTAAAATAGTAAAAAAAAGAGGAGGTAAAAAAATAAAGAAATATTAAAAAAATAATTAATTATAAAAATTAATTAAAATAATTAATTAAAATAATTAAATTTAAAATACCTTAAACAAAATCCCAATGGGGATTGGGGATTGGGGATTGGGGATTGG